>DWTO01005281.1:0-10866 GCA_018244755.1 Jemadia pseudognetus
TGAATTCTTTAGTAATTCAATATTAATTACACTCTCATTATCTTCATTATATTCTAGGGGTCATGATTTTTTCTTGAAGTTATACAGCTAGTCTCAAATACATATATTAGGCTCTAACTGTTTAAATTTGTCAGACTAAACATCTAACAGATGTAGAAGCTTGGTATAATGTCTAGACATGATTAAATACGGTAAATTCTTACAAAGCAGTGTGACATTGACTAATGCCTATGCAAAACTGCTTAATATTTTTTCTGTTTGTAGAGAATGCAGGGCCTGAAAAGCTTGAAATTAATATATTATTAGGTGTAAGAAATACCTTTTTTTCTAGATGACATGACAGTGGCATATGACCATGAAGCTGGCCTCTCCATAATGTGGATAGTTCTGAAGATGGTACTGAATGGAGATGATATAATCACTGTTGAGGGTTACTCTCAAGAAAGAGTCACTGACGACCCCGACATCAGGATCGAGAGGAAAGCCAATGAGAATTTTGTTCTTGCTTGGAATAAAGTTTGGTATGTCTCTCCAAGGAATCCTAGGTTCTATTTACACTGTCGTTAACTAGTGCATTAAAGAACATTTCCTGGTTGAAATTAAAATTAAAATTGTGTGGTATTAAAGTAAAAGTGACAGTTTAATTATTTATTGTTTTCAGGGCAGTGAACGTTGATTCGGTGCGTGTGATATTCCCCTACAAGCACCGGTTCGCGGACGCGCTGCAGGGCGACTTCGTGTCGTTGTTCAAGTGGCTCAAGATCATACATGGAATCAAGAAGAAGCCTTTTACATCTGAAAGTCCGCTTCCCAGTGATTTACATATCAAGGTAACTAATGAGATTATTTAGTTATGAGTTTTGCTTACTTTTGTGTTTGATTTGGGTCTGTTTCTGTTTATCATATGCTTGGAAATTTTATGGAAGCTATTTAAATTTTGAATGTGCGACACAAATACAGTTCTGAACTTGTTAGTTTTAAATTGTTATTTTTTTGAAACAATATGTTCAGGTCTTAGATACTTAAATATTACTTAGCGGATGTATGAACACTGATATATTATTCCATGAACAGATTGAAGAGGTGGTGTTAGAAATGAGCGACGATCCGTTCGAAGTGAAGCTTCGGGATAATTACGAGCTTCTAGAGGACGAGTATAAGGAGAGCCAGAAACGTCGCACAATGCTCGATGCAAAGGTAATTTTTTTTGCTATCTATATTTGGAAATCGAAAATGACAAAGTAAACAATGCTCGTATTGTCTGATAAATGAACAAACATCTTATAGACATCTAAGGTCTGAACTACTCGCAATGGTCGACATGATGGATCAGAACGGCGGGTGCACGTCGGCGTTGCAGGTGCAAGAGCTGTGTAAGCCTCACCTGTTCCTGCCGGCGGGCAAGGTGGAGGAGCTGTACGCGGCGCTGCGGCAGAAGGACGCGCAGATCTATGTGCAGCGCTGCCGCGCCGCGCCGCCGCCGCGCACGCGCCTCGTGGCGTGCTGCGCGGCGCGCCTGCGCCTGCTGGCGCTGGCCGACCCCGCCGTGCACGGCGCGCGCAACGTCGCCGCGCGCATGCGGGACATCGACTTCGACAGGTCGCTCTCTATCTGCCTCACATTCCACACATATTTATCAGTATCGCATTTTCGTCCCTTTCAATACATTATTCTAATTATATTGTATATATGCAGGTATATAGAAATTCGTCGAATAATGGGATAGCGTATGCTAAAATGTAATTTGTTTAGTAAAATGTTGTGGATGACGCAGCCCGTGGCCGGAGGATGGCATCGAGTTCCCGACGCTGTGGTGCCGCGGCGTGTCGCTGAGCTGCGCGCTGTGGCAGCTGCGCCTGCGCGACTTCCCGCAGCCGCTGCTCAGCATGAGCGACCTCCGCCTCTGGGGCACCGCCTCCGCCTCCGAGGAACATCCGCCGCCTCGCGGTCCGTGCTATGCATGTCGTTGCATTCTATCCCGTTTTACTCTTCTGGTGATTTAACTAACATGAGTGTTTATGATCTACGAATGACAATCCAGGGCCATTATAAATGATTAATCATAAAGTTAGGCTATTTTTCCCTGTTACCCGCCGAGAGATGGTAAATTCCGTCTTAAATATTATTATCCTCTAATTAATTTTTTACAAACATTAATTAATATAATACGTTATAAATAACGCTTCGTCGGTATCCTCGTTGTAGCGGTGAGAACGGTGGTCATAGAGCAAGGAGAGCCGTGGGGAAAGTTCGAGTTAGAGAGGAGCATGATGCCGCTGAAGTGGTACTACGATCTGTGCTGCGAGATGGCAGAATTTAGTTACGCTTTCGGACCGTGTTGGGAGCCTGTAATAGCCCACTGCAATCTTGGTGAGTCATATTAACTTTATTATAAACTTTATATTATCAACATAAATTAGCATTCATAAAAAATATTTTTTTTTATTTGATATATTTGTGATGGGAAGGGAATTTACATTTCCTATAAGCAGTATGAAAGCAGCTGAGCCTAGCAATGGTTGGAATTATAAGATAAGAAGATACTAATAAGATTAATAAACTGACTAATAAACAAATTTAGAGAATGATCAGAGACAAGAAAAGTTGTAGAAGATAAGTTCACAGTCTTACCGATATTTCTTGTCTATACAGTGTTAGGGTGCTGCATAATGATGAGACAAATGTTCTACCGTCAATAAGACCGTCGCTGTGTGTTCGGCAGCGTTCGAGCAAGTGTCGCGGCCGTCGCTCGACCCGTCGGCGCCGCTGGCGTGGTGGGACAAGGCGCGCCTGCTGCTGCACGGCCGCCTCACGGCGCACTGCGCGCGCTTCACGTGCCTGCTGCACGTGTCGCTCGACCCCTACAACACCACCGAGGAGATGGAGCTCACCTGGTCCGACCTGGTGCTCGACTGGACCAACGGTGGGCCTCTTGTCTCGTGCCAATGTTTGTCACACTCGTGGTCGAATTTTCCTTGTCATTGTTTTACATCTACAGTATTCAAAAACGACATGGTAACATTACAATTGAAGCATTTTGAATTTATGTTGTTGAAGCATATTGAAATACACAGCACATGGTATGTCGAATAACATAGTAGGTATTATTTGACTTGCCTCGTTAGTTTTTGCACTTAAACACAACATTAGTCTGTTGTGTCCCCGGCAGGCAAGCTGGGCTTCCTGGGCGAGCTGAAGGTGTTCGTGCGCACGGCCAGCAAGTACGACGACTGCCGCGTGCTGCGCGTGCCGGCGCTGCGCCTGGCCGCCAAGCTGGGCTGGCAGTGCGTGGGCGACGCGCGCGACCACCACGCCGTGGCGCCCTGCGCGCCCACGCGATTACCCGAATATTCTAGCAATCAGGTTGGTCTCTTTGTCTCATCATTGGATTACATAACATAAAATCACGCTTTTATTTCCCCGAAGGGTTAAGCAAAGATGTATAGTACTCCCACTTTTTACCGGGTATGTATTATTCCATAGGGTGAACCTATTGGTGTATGTTTATAATTGTTCATTTACATTAATATCTTTATTCATATCTATCTTCTAAAGTAACATAAAATTATGTATTTATTGAGGCAATAATATCATCCATATTATATTTTTCCAGGAACACGACTCGTACAGAGCTTTTCGCTCTCAAGGCTTAGATCTTCACCTCAGCATGGACACTAAACCTATTGAGAAAGATGGACCTGTGCTTTTACTTTATGGAAGTACTCTGAGGTGAGATATATTATAAACAATCTTTGTTACTTTGACTTTGGTCCACACACAAGATAGTATATGAGTTTCTTTGCATTTATTTAAGTACAACATGAAAATCACCAGTTCACCAGAGAGAACTACTTACACTTTATTATTTTGTTATTATTAGTTATTAACACTTTATATAAACCTATAAATATTGACAAATAAATAGGATTGAACATGACTAGTACTAGTACTTTCGTTCAAGGACATGCACTCCTTGTTTATTTTATAACGTCAAATTGGCCCACTAGGGCAGTGTGTGCAAGGGGTGTGTGTGGAGAGTGTGGCGGTGCTATGTATTCCCGCGGTGTGGCGGCAGGTGGTTCGAGAGCCTGAAGCTGATCCTGTCGGGCACGACGCGGCCGACGCGGCGCGGCCGCGTGTTCCGCAACGTGCGGCCGCGCAAGCCGCAGCTGTCGCGCCACTACCGCAACCTCAGCGTGTCGCTCACGCTGCACAACCTACAGGTCGGTTACGTCATCTTTCTATTCTCTTACTTTATGCTTATTACTGACTCTTCGTTGCGTTTTCTAGAATAAAAAAAATCTAATTCAAATTTGTTTTTCCTGTCTTTCCTGATAACTCTTACATTCACTTATACGTTATGTAAACTTATTTGTCTGTTGGTAATCAGGTGTTCTACTGGTCCTCGTCTTCGATGCAACGCGGTATTGAAATGCTAGGGGTGCGAGTGACGTGCGGCTCGCGGCACAGGCTGTCGCTGGTGCCCGGTTCGGACTCGCTGCTGCGGAGGGCGCGGGCCGTGTGGGCCACCCTGTACATGAACTGCGATCTGAACGACGCGGAAATCTGGCTGAAAACTCCCGCGCCACCCGCTCCGGTGGACGACAAGGACGGAGACGAGGTGAAGCGGACATAAAAAAATTAATTTGATACACTCATTAAAACCACCTGAATACTTTTTTGATAAAGCGGACGTCATCATACTTTCATCGGCTGTCATGACATATACATTGTTTTCACAATTCACGTTGTGGTCAGAAGTCAGCGATGTTGAATCCGCCTGCGATGGAGAAGTGCTACTGCCTGTCGGTGCGGCGCGTGTCGTACGGGCGCGAGGCGGGCGGCGCCGCGCTCGGCGCGCCCACGCACCGCCTCGCCGTGCACGACCTGCGCGGCGCCTGGACCAAGCTCAACCGGGACTTGGCCTTCGCGCTCATCGACACGTATATCAAGACTCAGGTGCGCGAGAACAACTGTTCAATTTCCATAAGCAATTAAGATTCTCGGTAAAAGCTGGTAAATACACTTTATGATTAAAAAGGACAAATGTTAAACGTTTTCAACTTTTGTGGGGGGAGAAATCATATCAACCTCGCTGAATGAGTTTACGACGATCGTATTGATTTTGCCCTCTCAAAGTACAATAAAATTGCACATTTTTTATGGATATTTTATAGTATTTAAGTTTTTATATCTTTATTACATCAACTGTTCCTTGCAGCAATTAAAAAAGAATTTATCAACGAAGGCTTTGAAAGAAGAAGAGAAACCGTCTACCTCACCGAAGCATCAAAGAGAATCCGACGTGGTGTCTCCGCCCCCGTCAGCGTCGAATCAGGTGTCTCATATAAATCTTCTCATGATATTTTGTAGCTGTATGGAGTTATGTATGTAAAGATGAATGTAGTCGGACAATACTTTTTATTTTAAAGGGATCGTAAGGGTGCTTTGGATATCTGTCAGTGGGATATAATAAATCCTTATATTTGCAGTGTAACACGAGCGGCAACAGTAGCGGGGGCGGTGCCGGTATGCTGGCGGCGTTGGTGGCGGAGGCGGGCGAGGCGGGCGGTGAGCCCGTCGTGTTCAGCGACGAGCTGGCCGGCGCGGAGGGCGACGCGCCGCACGCGCCGCACGCGCCGCCGCGCCACGTGCTCGACGACGACAACGCGCACACCGCCTGCCTAAGTGAGTGGGCTATGGCCACCGTACCTACGTGTGTAGTGTGTAGGGTAACTAACGGTACCCGCTGTTCGCTACAACGGGAGCCACAGTAACGTCCGCATGAGATCGAACACGTGGAGAGGGTCGAGGCTGAGAGGGGGCGTCGCGGCGCGTGTTACAGTCGAGCTGGTGAACTCGCAAGTGGTGCTGAAGGGGTGCGAGACGCGCGGCTACGTGATCCTGTGCGCGGCGCGCGCCGAGGTGCGGCAGCGCGTGCGGCGCGCGCCGGCCGCCACGGCGTGGAGCGGCGCGCTGTCCGCCATGCAGTACTACGCCACGGTCAGCGCCGGCGAGCGCGACCAGCTCGACGGTACGCGCCTGCTTACACGTTCACTTAAACCTACAGTAGACATTATGACACGCATGTATGAGCCATGAAAGTATTTTTACTTTGACTATTTGTGTTTCAGTCTGAAAGGTAATACTATTATAACTTTTCAAAACTTATAGAAATTTTCATATATCCCGCGATACGTGTTTGCTGAAATTTTTTTTAATTTGGCATCTTTTTACCTATTAATAATAAAGTGGAATGAACAAATTCAGAGAATATCCAGTGGGTGTCGGTGGAGGAGATCGAGGAGCGGGGCGCGGGCGCGGAGATCAGCACGCTGCCGGACGTGCCGCGGCTGGTGGGCAGCGGGCACTCGGCCGGCAGCGTCATCGGGCCCACCGTCGGTCCCAGCGCCGACACCGGCCTGGCGCAGGTCACTTCTTGATCACGTTGTCTATATGTATATATATTTCTTCATGCATAGATGTTGCGGTGATTTTTAATAAACGAAACATTACATCTGTAATACCCGAAGTAGTAGACAAAGAAGTGTTCAATAGTTAGATAGTTAAATAATAGAACATTTCAATAGTTACGTTTACGTCCCAAAATGGAATACTTGGTGAGCTTATTGCCATATACCAGATACAAATCCAGACTCTGAGCCACTACTAGAAAATTGGAAATACAAAACAAATTATAATATTTGAACGGTTACCCTTTCTTTTCTCCTTCTTTGAAACATTTCCAATCAACTAATTTGCTCGCTTTTACGTTACAGCTCCAAAGGATAGTATCCCGCTGCGCCTGCGAATTTTACTATGTGTCGCACGAGGAGAGCGAGCCCAGCGGCGGCGGCGGCGCGGGCTGGGCCGCCGCGCCCGAGCCCTACGACAGCTTCACGCTCATGCACCACGACCTCGACGTGTGCACCAACTCGCTGCAGGTGCCTACACTCCTGGCGGTGCAAGCCTACTCATGATTACTCGTCTTGTTTCTGTACTTCTTTTGACTATTCAGTGAAGTTGGTTCAATTAAGGCTTATTCAGGTGTTGTTAACTGTCGGTATGAGTGACAAAGAATATCACGTGATATACCTACCGACCGCGATTACCGTGGTTATTCCGAAATACGAAACAAATCGAAAATGAATAAAAAATCTCCGCCGTCCCCAGTACGCGATGCTGCTGGACGTGGTGAACAACGTGGTGCTGCACGTGGAGGCGGAGCGGCGCCTGGCGCTGGAGCGGCGCGCGCGCATGCGCTTCCAGCTGCAGCTGCACCAGGACACCGACCCGCGCCACCTCATCCACCGCCTGCAGACGCAGGTCGGCGCGCCCCGCGACTTAGTCCCCACTCCGCCCCCGTAACTTAGTCTTGTTGATCGTGCCTTTACACCAGAAATATGAGTTTTATGGTATTTGCCACAGAATAAGGCCTCAATTTTGCCCTTATTATATTAAATATGAATATAGATAACAAAATGAACACTGCTTCTGATAATAACTGTCTTCTAAACTAAATAAAAAATTGCAAATGCTTGAAATAAATTAATAAATATATCGAAATAAATACAAATTGACCTAATTAAAATTTAAATAGTATCATGTAGTGAAGTTAAAAAATATCTGTCCAGCGGGGAATCGAACCCCGGTCTCTCTCTCCGGGATACTTACCACTATACTATCGAGGATATGTTGTATAGGGATAAAAAATATACACTGAATTAACTATTGCCAATTCTAATGTTGCAGAAATGTTCGTACCTATTGTAGTATGAAAAGTACTGTTTGGTTTTCAGTTATGTACCTAAGTACTTAATGTTATAGTAATTTTTTGAAATTCCTTTGAACATTAAACAAAATGTTGCCATTTAATAAAATACATTGATTTGAAAAATTGTTTGGTTAGAAATGTTTGAAGAGTTGAGAGAAAAGTTGAAGAGGTTGGCAGAAAAGTTTAGTACACTCTTACCTGTCACCAGTTACATTTACGTCCAATCAAGAAATAAGTGGTGAGTCTATTACCATACACCGTGCAGAAATCTAGCTTCCAAGTTACTACAGGAAAATTTCATTCCGAAAATTCAATAATATTTAATCTGCGATTTGGACCGAGGGCCTTTCGAATGGCAGTCGCGGTAGCAACCGCTTGCGGTCGCCAGATCTATTTGGCATTCAATACTCTCCGCTGCTGCCGTAAGGGACCTGGCGTAGCGTTATTATAATAATCCGTGTTTCGAAGAAGTGACTAGTGGATTAGTTGAGTTAAATTTTGTATATTGTTTTCTAGGTCCGTGAATCGTTAGCGAGGCTCCGTCGGTTGGAGAAGGAGTATTATCTTAAGAACAGGTCCATCACTGGCAACGACCCGGCTGCCATCGACGAGCTGAAGAGTCTCGACGATCAGGTAATCATTCGTTGTTTCTCGGAAGATGTATACAATGTATACAAGAATGTGTTTAATTTAAAATTGCGCTCAAGAATGAAACTTGTTAATAGTATTAAATTTGTAGTCCTTGTTCACCATTTATTTGTATTTGTTGGAGGTCGTCGTAAGAGTAATAAAACTCGATGAATTTTCGTTAATAAATAGGGAGAACAAATGCATTGCTATATGAGAGATCAGATAAGTCGTAGTAACACCGATTAAGCACGAGTTAGATTCTGGCTGGACCGGTGGAAGGTCAATACGGTCGCGCAGGTGAACGAGTGCAAGGAGGCGGCGTACTCGGTGGGCGCGGAGCTGGACGCCATGGTGCGCGCGTGGCGCGAGGCGCGCGAGGCAAGCGCGCGCGGCGCGGGCGCGCCGGCCGTGCGCGCGCACCTGGCGCCGCCGCACCGCCACAACGAGATCTGCTTCAAGTCGGCGCGCTGGCGCCTGACCGACGCCGACGGCCAGCTCGGCATCGCCGACCTGCTGCTCACCAACTTCCTGTAACCGAGCCTCTAGCGCCACGGCCGCCTCGTCTTTCGCTATTTCGATTCATCCATTATTTTTACATTGAAAAAGTGCAACTCCACGTAGGGAAGCATCCGATAGCATAAAAAAAATACAAATTCCATAATTACATTTTTTAAAATTATGTTATAATAACAAATGATATTACTGTCTAATCATTTTGTAAATGTTCGAACACTTATGACTTTTCGATAACCTTGTTTTTAAATGATAAATAGCATATTTTGCCATAGATATACGAAAACGTCGCGCTCCGACGACTCAGTTGAACATCAGCTGGAAGTAGGCTACGTGCGGGTAACCAATTTGCTACCGAACGAGCCTTTTCCGGAGGTATTTACAATTCGTTAATTTTTTGTAGCGTTCATCATCAATATCAGATTATTGCATTCCACTGTTAGACATTAACTTCTCCTGAGGGGTTATGTCCAAATTCGCGCGCTAAGCATGCGTTTTAAGGATCTCAGAGTACAGCTTTTTGAACCATCATGGTATTTGTAATATTATAATTGTTAAAAAAACAAATTTATTACAATTATATCCTTTTACAAGGTTATCTAATCTAATCTATGCGTGTAATCTCAAATCAGGTCTTAAAAGAGCTCTAATTATTATAAGCAAACGGCTAATTAACTTCATACATATAAAAATGTACATATGCAGGAGTATATATAAATATTTTCATACTCAGCCATAACGTGAACATTTATGCTCATCACAATTGTTTGTTTTCGGTGCTAATCCATGTCAGCAGCTAGGTTTATTAACCACAAGCCCAACAGCCTGTCACACCTATTACACGTGCGCGCGCGGCGCAGGTGCTGGTGCCGCAGGCGGCGTCGGGGCGCGCGCCGCTGGCGCGCCGCGCCGCGCTGCGCGTGTTCTGCCGCGACCGCCCGCCCGTCGGCGGCATCTCCGTCAAGGAGCACTTCGAGGTCAACATCGTGCCCATCCGGATAGGTGCGTCGCTGAACGCAACGTTTTCTCCTGTAATATAAGTAAAACATGAAAAAAACCTATCACGCGGCCGGGATATTATTTCGATCACTCTTATACAGCATGGCCGCTTAGGATGGAACTTTATTTCTATTTCTGGTATAAACACGTTTTTATTGTATTTCGAATTAGGTTGAGAAAAACTGATATATATATGTAATAGGGCTTACCATATTCACAAAACGGTAACCCTTTAAAATCATGGCCGTTGTAAATGTATTTTTTAATTCGATTTAGCAATAAAATTTAAAATGTTATCGATATAACCAGGTTTAACCAAGAAATTCTTCAATACGATGCTCAAATTCTGCTTCCCCGAGCGAGATC
Source organism: Jemadia pseudognetus (assembly GCA_018244755.1). Classification (NCBI taxonomy): domain Eukaryota; kingdom Metazoa; phylum Arthropoda; class Insecta; order Lepidoptera; family Hesperiidae; genus Jemadia; species Jemadia pseudognetus. The sequence goes on from DWTO01005281.1 coordinate 10,283, forward strand.
CGGACGCGATCGAGGACGCCGAGGAGGAGGGCGACGGTACGCTCCGAGCCGGAGCCTCGACCGGGCTCGTCACCGGTGGCTCCAAGAAGGCGAAGAAAAAGGGCAAGGACTCTAACTCCAACTTTTACGTCAAGAGAGACAAGAAAGATAAAGATGATGTGGAAAAGATGAAGGTTGGTATCCTATTATTATTATGTTGTGATGTTTATAAAATTGGCTGTCATTTGGTACACCTTCAACAACAACGGAGCTCCCACTGTTTTGTCTATTGCTTCGGAGCGTTACAAACTTGCATTCGGGCAATGTAAAAATGACAAAGGTCTCCACTATTGTTCCTCTACAAAGAAAACTGTTGGTAATGATGTTAATTTAAAGTTTTCACCATAATTTTCTATTTAGGTATATTCCGTTACGTCAATTCATACGTTTACTCACTATTCTTCATGCCACACATTAGATGCCACTTTAGATTTGTAAATAGTATCGTCACTTCAAATACCCGTCTGCATTTATATATATACATATATATATTTATTAGGAGCGTGCGGAGAAGAACAAGCTGTTCATATACATTAAGATACCCG
>DWTO01005282.1:0-10865 GCA_018244755.1 Jemadia pseudognetus
TATTATTTTGTTACTTTTTAGGGCATATTATTTTGTTTTGCAACAGTTTTTTTGAAGTCGGTTTTTTGTTTTGTTAAAATGTTTGTTTATATAATAACCCTTCACATCTCTACCTGCTATAAAAAAATATAAAGTTCAGTAGAACCCAAGGAAAATCACTCACTGTCTCGTTGATCTGGTTGTAAATGAGACTGTTCATCAGAAGGTCAAGGGTTCGATCCCGAATCGGGTACTATGGGATTTTTCTCTTCTATCTTGAAATTCTTAGCAGTAGCTCAGTCTGCAGTAGTGGCCGGTGTATGGCAATAGGCTCAAGAGCAATTCCATGATGGGACGTATAATTAAACTGGTGAAACGTGATGATCTATTACATTCCTCTGCTTACCTCTACGGGGATTACGGGCATGACGTTACTATCATATTTTATATGAAATATAATATTTGACACGAAAATCCCATTTAAATTGTTTGTTATAAAAAGTAATTCTGCTAATAAAAATGAATGAATGCCTTCGATAAAAACGAGAAATAAAGAATAGCCACTTTGGTATATAATTGTGACGTAGATCTAGTTGGAGAATTGTCAACCCTGCAGGTAACGGCGGCGCCGTAAGTGTGCCAGAGGCGGCACTTGCCGGTAACGGTGGCGCGATGACGCCGCGCCGGCGCGGCGGTGTCGTGGACACGATATCATTTCCGTTTCCAAACATATTTCACAGAGAACAGTGTTTATTTTACACCGACTGTTGTAAAATGTACGAGCCTCTACAATCAGTTTTTAACAGATTCTTTTGAAGCAACTGTATGAGATATAATATTTTGACGGCAAATATAAATGTTGAAGCTTAAATGTTTTCTTTAGAAGTTATATTTTATTTATTGTGTATCTATGACTCGCAAAGATATGTATGTAAGTATATATACTTAATATTTACGCATTACTTGATATTTTCGATAAATACATAAAAGTGTTTTTTTAAAAGTGTGTGTTTTAATCATATTTTGATGACACCTATTGTAGCTTATTTATTTCAATTTTATATATAATACTGCAAATTACAGTTGTTTTGGAAGCGATTTAAAATTATGTACAATAAAAAACGAAAATAGAATTATATGACACACTTTTCATGCACCTACTCAGTGCATAAGCCACGATATATTTTAAACATATTCAACGAAGTACATTTAGATTATCGCAAAGGAATTGTTTAATCAATCAATGGTATATTACGAGAAGACTCATAATCCACGACCGCGCTAGTCGCGGCATCCGCACGAAAATGTTGCTTCTGCTGACCCACTTTTACTTTCTTCGCCGAGAAATCACTTCACATGAGTCGTGAATGGAGTCGAAAAAGCGGAAGACTCATTGTGGATCACTCCCACGGCTCTCTCCGCGCAGAAAGTTGTGTTTATGCCCTTTGTTGCTATCGCGTCGTTTTCTATTAAATCAGATCTCGACGTCATTTTTATAGCTTATGACTTAACACACGTAGAGTACAATAACTTACTGTTAAATCGTGATTGACGTCATTATTTTAGTAGTATTTTATATACAAACTAACGGCGTCACTTATTACGAGTCTTGAGAAATAAAATAATAAACTGCTAAGTCCCTGTAAAGGTATTTTTTATTATTAAATATAACAATATATTAATGCTTATCCAATGGCTAATACAATGCCTTTGAAGTAAATCACGGCACCTATAACGTAAATTTGACTACTTTTCCTCTTGATGTCGAGGTAATAATTGTAGTGTACATGTACTTAGGTATGTAAGCATATAAGCTATCAATTAAAAAAACTTAAACTTTAAAACAAGGCATTGTTTATTATACGCATATCCGACTCAAATATTATGTTTAGAAACGTTATACATGAAGAACGACTGATTTGTAATATTTTGTATCTTAAAACATTATCCGCCTTGTTAAATGACATTTTAATGCCTCGATCGCTTGTCGCTTATAACATGCGCTCACGAGTAAGTAACGGAGCCGATTGTCGAGAGCTTGTATCGTCTGTGCTATTATTTAATTATTCAGTTGTTACAATATCACGTTCTGGCAGGTGGCCGCTACAGGTGGCTTTGTTATCCGCGAACAAGTGGGGCATAAATCAAATTTATAGGCACCATCTTGCCAACGACCGTGACTGCGATATATTGATACGAGCCTAACATTTTTGTTCATTGTTATGTTGTAACCATTGTAATTAATATCTATGGATATTGCGGCGTACTAACTTGATTTTTATATACCTTTTGCTATACCATTGTTGAATTTTTGATATAATAAAAGTTATACAATTATTTAAAACTTAAAAGTAACAAGTTTGTGCGCGCCTGGGAAGCGTTTAATGTATTATGCAATACGAAAACAAATCAGAGGTTTAATCCTACACCGGAAGCTTCATCGGCAGCTTTAATGGCAATCATGTCGCCAGTCACAAGGTCCAGAATTCCACAGTTGTGGACTAGACGCGTGAAGTTATAATTTATTTACAACCCGATTTATCCTCCACGGCTTTGTTGTAAAAGATTTTAAATTCGCATCAATATTTTTCACTTCATATTAATTGTATAGATGTGATTTAAAATTACCATATTATGTACTTATAATAAAGCTATGCTATACAATATTTGATATATAGCACTTACTTTACGGAAAAGTTTTTCAAATTCAAGAAAACTTATTATATGATATGTAGGTATATATTTATAATAATTAACTGATAGACATAAAAACGACATGTTTAAATACTTGTTTTGTAAAGATCCCGAGCTTTAGGGGTCTCTAGGTCGCGTTGAATATCAACACACGTTTATAGACATTATTCAAGAAACAAGAAACGTTTTGTACAGAACAACGTCCTCAATGCTAAATTAATGTATGTATAAGTAATAGCTCTACGAATGAGTACAAGTCGCGGGAGCAATCTTGACCGCCTGCTTCATCTAAGAAGTTAGTAATAAAATTAAAATTTCACATTATATGTGTGTGAAGTTAATACTAAGATTAATTTTCATGTTTTTCATAAGAAGTCCATAGGCAGTCGAACAAAAGGTTACAATCAAAATCGGCAACGTTAAATTATTTTTTATAGCAATGGCTTCACGTTTGACTACAATTTCATTTGACGGTAAGCGAGATATAGTCTAGAAAGTAGCTGTAGAATACCGCTTATTCACTCTGGTTTTATAAAATTCCAACTGATAAAGTACGGTAAGTAGGTACCTAATTGTTACATAATCTTTGGTGACAGAATATACATATAGTAAAAGCACAATGTGAGCTTTCATTATATATTTATGTACATCATAAGTTTCTGAAGGGTCTGTTCGGTATATTTAGAACAAAATATATTGTTCCAAAAATGATATTTAAATTTAGTTATATGTATATTATATTAAATGAAATTTATTTATTACATTATAATATAATTATGTAATAATTATTATTCATTTCTATTAATGTAATCGTGTTAAAGTATTATAGTAAAGAGCTTGGTTCTAAACTTTTGCTTAAAAGAAAAAGTATAGTATAAAAGTATATTATATTGTACTTACCACAAAAAGGTATCCCATCCGGAACCCATCGGCTGTTAGGGCCGCAGACCCGCCTGGAAGGCCCGAGCAGCTCGAAGCCCCTCTCGCAGGAGTACGTGGCGACCGTGCCCTCGGACAGGGTATCGTCGGAAAAGGACACGCGGCTGTGCGCGGGGGCCCCCGGGAACGTACATGTTGCCGCTACACAACCTTCATACAAAAAACAAATTTATTAATAAACTAATATGAATGTATGTTTAAGGCTGAATTATCAAATAAATATAAAACAACGTAACAAACGTAACATCATGCCTATAATGCCTGAAGAGAGAGGCAAAGGAATGTAGGACACTACCACGTTTCACCAGTTATGTTTACGTCCCACTATGAAATAGTGTTCTTATTTCTATATCATATGGATTTCACCTATTTCTATTTCACCACCTATTTCTGATATCATATGGATATGTATCCAGACTCCGAGCCACTGCTATAAAATCTAAATTGGAAAAATTAGTAGTTCCCGACCAGGGAATTTAACCCAGGACCTCCCGATCGGTAGTCGCACTTGCAACCAATACAACCAACGAGGCAGTTAATATAAAAGAAAAATCATTTTTAAACCTTAGAAAGGTGAACGCACGCTGTGACTTGATAACTAATACATAATAAGAAGGATTGGGGATATTTTTAAACATTTATTGTATTTGTTATCTGTATATACAATACAATACTGTTCGAAACATCTATTGCCTGTTATTGACAATGAGTTCGCGACTTTCAATTTGACATTATATTCGCATAGTCAATGTTAGTGTTTTATCTGCGCAGTGAAATCATACCTAGAGGCATGTGTGGATACTGTACTTAACGTAGATAATAGAAGTTAAATATAATGTATATAATATTAATATGAATATCACTGATAATTTCAAGCGCTTCAAGGCGAGTACGAGAGCTGCCACCGGAGAATCTCGGGCGCCTCTGTTGACACTGCGTTTAGTTTCGCTAATAATCATGGTCGCTCTGCTTACTATGCATTTGCGTTCGCTTCGAGTGTTCCGCTGGGAACATTCGGTGACTGGCGGTATTATCGTAGCGTACTTTGTAGCGACTTTGGGCCTAACGCTGTGTGCCGGCAGTCAAAACTGTGGCGGTAAGGCGTTTCAGGTAATATTCCGGAGACCTCGCTTGTATAATGTACGAATGCAGTCTCTTCTAGTACTTTAGGAATTGACTACAATTTTAAATAAGAATGACAAATACATAGTACACAGTAGCTGTATTATTTTCTAATCTATCCGTAAAACATGTGTTGAATTGCGTTGGGACAGTGTACTCAAATGAAATCTTTGCCCGCCTTACATGGTTTGTTAACAGGCATACCTGGCTGGCACTGGAGCAGCCCTGCTGGCGGTAAACGCGGCAGCGATATGGCGACGTTGGAAGCAAGCGGGCGAGATGACGCGAGTAGTGGCCGAACTGCTGGCCACTCTCGGCGTTCAACTCCGGAGACAAGTCCGAACTAAAGTACTACTCAGTGTTATCGCTTCGGTTATTCTACTGATGGATTTTCTTTTTACACCTATCTTCATGGCGGAGCATGCGCTAGCAGTGAGATCTCCCACCACATATACTACGGAGTACATTCCTCAGTTTAGCTATTCAAAGGACAGTTATAGCTAGTAAAAAATGTTATCTGTCTATTTCAAGTATAATAAAAACTTTTCAGTGTATACATTGTATTTACATCGAGCTCCTACAAAAGCTCCAACGTTGCACTTCGCAAGTTAGTATACTTTGCCTGTATTTATTTAATTAATCTGCTAATAAAAGGGAATTATTCTAAATAAATCGTAAGGCCTGTCGCTTGTCACATGTTGCGTATTGATTCACAAATAAGGAATGCATAGATTATTATCTGTCCTTTGCCAGTCTTGGGTACATCCAGCTGCTCCTTCCATTTCATTTTGAGGAAATATTTATCTTCGGTGGAAAAGTTTGACCATGCCCTGTACATATATAACTTGATATTAATTTTCATTCATATACATATACAGACTCCCAATTTCAAGGTGGGGATTCCGTAAGTAGGAACGAAGCCCCAGCCTCAGAACTCAGCCCATAAAGATCCCAAAGTTTCTCTTGGTTTGATACTAGAAGAACCTCTAGCGATCTAAGAACTTATAGTGCTTCTTAATTGTATGATTTAAACATACAGTATGAATATTTAAGTAAAATCTTATATATTGCAATTAACATTTGATTTTTTCATTTATGATCACGTTTAAAACAGGAACAAACCCTATCTCCAGTAGATGCAGATCAAGAATTAGTCGAAACTCGTGACTCGGCCAGGAATTGCATGACGAACTATTTAACGCATCTTTGGTACTTTGATCACCGTGAAACGTTCCGAATTTAAACGGTCCGTGATCAAAAATGATCCGTAGCCGCGAGCTTGGGCGAAAGCGCGAACGGAAGTAATCACACGGCTCGAGTTTAATGAAGCGGTGATTTTCGACTACAATTTACTGGAAAAGTTTGCTTTGGGCATCTTATGATCTAGCAGAAATATTATATTTAGAATTATACATACGCGTATAGGTTTAAGGCTAAATTTTTTGCATCATCTGGCATATACCCGTGTATAAGCCTCTTGTTGTTTACGATTCGTTGCATTGACCTAAAGTTTGTCGATTAGTTAGTGTCACTGTGTCACACATAATCAAAAGCAAAATACAACGATCATCAAGTAGCAATACGATAATCAAGTTCGTACATGAATATTGCAACAACTGCGTTTATGGGTTTCGTAATTTTCCATTCATTACAAGCAAAACATTAAAAATGGATGACAGTGCAAATAGTCGCAGCGCCAACTACAATGAGTGTGCGTTTAAGTCATGATTTCATGACTGTTCCGTACAGTGACCACTGACCTAGGGTCAGAAACGGGTGAAAGTTACAACAGTACAAGAACGTGTGACTAAGCAACCTTATAAATGTAGGTACGCGTTCACTCATAACACGTGCCTATTTTGGGCATGCAGTCGTTATACTCCGTAAGAAGCACTGAATATTCCGACACGTATAGATAACATGCTGAACCTTTAGAAAGCATTTCTTTATGAAAGTATTCCTTAAAATAAAACTGTTTAATGGTACCTATTTATTTCCAATGTAGTTCAATTTCGTAGTTTTGGATTCTTGAGATGCAGTACGTGCCCACGTGGAACTGTAATCTCTCTAATGGTTGATTTCAAACAAAAATAATATTAACTCTACGAATAAAAGTTATATCGGTATGTAGTAGGTACTATCGACATCGACACAAAGACAAGAACACAAAAATAGGTACACAAGCAGTTGGATCCGTTATTTAGTTACACGTTAAATTGTTTATATAGCTGACTTGACATTAACGGAATCTCCTTTTCTGTATAATGAAACATGAGACGTCCTTTAGAGCGGTATTGAACTTTTACTGTGATGCAATGCATTTTTATTAATCCAATGTGTAATTATATGGACATCCTTAGAATACTGCGTCCCAAATTGAAGAAAATTAATAAATCAAAGATTTACTAACTCATTTGACTTCATGATGTCATTTACGAGTTATCTTGACACATCATTTAAGTATCTGCATAAATTTAACATAACTGCCTCAATTGGTAAGTTTTAAGTTATTAATCACATGGAATGTGAGTAGGTTACCTATGGTATATTTTTACTTTTACTAACAAATACATATAAGGTATAAATACATATAAGGAATATATTATTATCAACGCAGATTCCATTATTATTATTTTCGTTCCATTATTTCAAAACGATATTAACGAACATTACTATTCGCAAAAAGTGTAAAATAATGTTAGATTATGTATTAATTTACATATTACTCATAATTTAAAAATCTGTTGCATTATTTCTAATAGTAGCTATTTAATACCTGTATGAATACCTACAAAAGGTTATTTCATATATTCCAGTTATTCGTAAATTTCTTTAAGTTACCTAGTTATTTAATTTATATTTAATAATTAACGAGAATAAAAAAAAACAAATATCCTTAGATATTTTCAGTAGTAATCTAACGTGTCTTTGATCCACAAGTGTCTGTTGATATTAGCTTGTATACTTACCTATTTATCTTGTTGCATTATATGAATATGTTATTTTTTCATTCAACAAGCCAATTGTATTGCAACATAGAAATAGTTATTGTTTATTACACTAAACGTGATGAAAACGATACGAAATCGACACAAAACAGCGTCATAATGACTGCACTTAGTTGCAGCCGCTTGTTTCGTGGTAAACAGAGAGGGACGATTACTTAGGCTAAGAAAGCGTGGTGACCTCGACAATGGTGCGCTCCTCGTTCCCCGCGAACGTAGCTTGCAAACTTAATTTTACCGCTGCTCATTTCAATTCTCCGACTTTATCACGTGTATCGCTACGTTATATGTGCGTTTTAACATTCGCTCGCCAGCTCCAAGCTGTAGTGAGAGACGAGCTGTTTCCTCATTAAGGTAGGAGGCTACTTAACTTCGATGTACGAAATAAACCAACGTACGCTAAGTGTTTTCACCGAGGTATCATTATAAGTATTCGAGGTAGAATAAATAAGTATAATATGGATATAAATTGACACATAAGTATGACATATAATTTTTATAAATATTTAAAATAAAAATACGCTTTTATTTCTTGACACTAAAAGCCCGAATTCTAAATAAATTTTTACGAGGTCTTCACACGCATAATAATATGTAGTTTGGCAAGGTTTGATAGTGTCAATACCTTACTTAACATACTCCGTTGGCGCAATGATCCGAAGTGGATCTTGGCCACCGATACTAGTTCTCGCCACTTTATCCGATCCTGCGCAACTTCTAACAAATTTCTGGCTTGAAGCTCACGCAGTTCAGCCACCGCTCTGTCTAGCCAGCGATATTTCAAGCGGCCGACTGGTCGACGCCCAGTCGTACCGTAATGTACCGTATGTACCGTACCGTACACAATTCTTGCATACAATTTGCCGACGGCACTGAGCCAGCTGGTGCCTCGTTAATTTTTTCAGCCCTGCTGTAACCCTTAACCCTTATATAATGATACGAACACGATCTTACTTCGATCGCCTGGTAACCGATCATTCGAACAACACAAATTGAAAAGTCAATAAAATTGATTAGCAAATGTCCCTTTCCCAGCATTCATTGTCTCGGCAGATATCACTACCCGCTGATTTACTTGCCTCCATTAATTTGGGAGCTTTCACAATACCATCCGTACTAATATAAATTATATTAAACGTCTGTTTCCATAAATACCTAGAATGACTCATGTTACAAAGAAAATGGTAGATTTCTTTTGCTTATACAGCTTTCTACAAAAAAGACTAACTCTCAACTCTCTACCCTGGGGCAAAGAGAGGAGTTATAATTCTAAGTATCGGTAAACATTACGACACTCGTTCAGTGAATCATGTCGTTTAAATGCTAATTTAAAATATTTCATTCATAAATTGGATTCTTATAATTTATACGCACAAGGCGTCAGGGTATAAATAAGATATTATCATCATCATTAGTCTATTGCAGTCCAATGCTGGTCATGGGTCTCGCCTGAGGGGTTATGCCCATAATATATAAATATAAGATACATATAATATGATATGTATAATCTGTCTGAACGATTTCATAATAAATTGTGAAATGAAAAGTAGATTCTAGTTGGTTTTCCAATTTTCGTCTCCTAATTGACGACCTAATACTAATAATAATACTTTAATAATAATACTTTAGTAGAACTACAGTAATATAAAACGAAACGAGAGATTACGTAGTTTACGCTAAGTCATACAAGAATGTTCTAATAAGTATAATCAAGTCAATGTTAAAAATCTGATAGATAAATAACCTTCGAATACAGTATATATGTATGAACGAAAATGATATTGACATTGGTATGTAACAAGACATACCTGGATCTCGGCCACTCTCGGCCACTCTCGGCCATTGAAACATTAAAAGGTTAGTTAAGCTATTAAGGGACCTAACGCCTGACTATGACTGCTTCTTTGAGTGTCACTTTATATACTGAAGTAAGGTGAGTGTTATATCACAAAGTTATAGAATTAGGGATTATTCAAAATATCATTATAAAATGTTATTGTATTATATTATCGCCACTTAAGAAATTGTGGTAAAGTATTTAATAAATTATGCATAATATGTTAATGAAGAAATAATAGAAGAATTACTTTCAAATACTCTATTTATTGTTAAAAATTCAATGAAAAATAATAAGAAGAAAGCATTTCTAATTAATATTTCGTTCGTTTATCAGACCAACTAATTCCTGTTATACGACTGGCGTGCAACAGTGTTAACAAGTGTGACGGTCAGGCGGGCACACATTGACCCCGTTAACCTGCTCGCTCGCAGGATAATTTACATAGGAAAACTAGAAGTAGCTAACAGGTATACTTTGTTTGAAAATTTTACTATATGCCAGTCACCATTGTCGTGTTCATGTGTATGTTGTAAATGGTATAAGTACAATGAACTTGAAACAAATGTTTAACATTCAACAATAAACAAAATTGTGTCGTAGATGAAATAAACATTATTATATATATAATTTAATGTATATATTATATACTTGTAAATGTTTAATTTGTGTAGGTGTTGATTACTGTTAATAGCTTCAATGTTATTTATGTAAATGAACATAAGCTTGTATTTGCGTACATGAATAATGACGCGAGTATCTTAAGTATTTCGCTCTCAATTACATACCAACCGAGTGAAATTTAGAATAAGTCACTTAAACATTTATTGACGAGTTTATGTATATCATTAAGCGTGACCTATATAATATATTTGCTAGACAAATGCCAGCTCTACTATCGTAGCGATTAAGCTTTTAAAGCGCGGCGCACACGTTTTTGCGTCACCGAGAAAGCGCTTTCACGTCGACTCACCGGCGGCGTTGCGTCAGTTTCGCGTATGCTGATTCAATCAAACATTTCTAATGTGCCTTTTATACCTTTCCGCGACTGTTGCCGGATTCTCTCTGTCAAATCTAGATTAGGTATGATTCATTCGTAATTGCTGTACAATAAATGGGGAGTGGTGTATAATTTGTATGGCGATGTTCACTACAGTTACGTTAAAAAAAATTATTATTACTATTGAATGGTCATAATCGTCAACCCTTTTGTTGTACTATTGTAGGTTTGTTGTGTTGTACTTTTGTTGTACATTTGCTTACTAAGATAAATAACGTTTAAGACCATA
>DWTO01005283.1:0-10865 GCA_018244755.1 Jemadia pseudognetus
GCCATGCACCGGGCACAAATCCAGACTCCGAGACACTACTAGAAAATCTAAATTAGAAAAATTCTATAGTGCTCGACAAATATACAACTACATAAAATTCTATACAACTCTAAAACATCATAAACACTGCCCAACCTGCATACGTGCTCGTAAGAATTGACAGTCGCATAGTACTTCACGTAGTTTACTTGTCGAAACAGAAACACTGTTCTATTCGGATCAAAAACTGCCGGTTCTCCGGCATTTTTTATCGTGAATTGTATTTTAAGGTACTCAATTTTTAAGTTTATGTTTTGAGAATGTTATACGTAGAAATTTAATCTTAATTTCAAAACTTATACAAAAAAAATCGCACATTACGGACATCAAAAATATTCATCTAGAATGGTACTTTTACTAAGTGTATTCTCCTAACATTTAAACAGTACTAAAATAATACATAATTGAGTTGTAAGCGGCAAACGCAAGCATGGTAACAATATAAATCGTTCATATTATTTCAATTTTTCTTAAGGTCATTTGAGTCGAGAACATTGTTGCGAATCACTTGTGCGACTCTATTTGTTTTTCATTGCCTCGTGGCCAACGGAAACGAGTGTTGACATATCCAGAACATTCCTTTGTTTATTGTGTTCTTTCTTAATAACGCAACCATGTATTACCGAGTCCTATTTCTTGGAGTTCCTGCTACATTATCAAAAGCTGTTTACACCGTGGTACAGCCCTAAAATATGTCAGAAATACGTAATTAGCTGTAAAATGGCTGACTACAGTGGTTGTTACAAGTGACACGTTTACAAAAGCTGCATCGTCCTATTATGTCACATTATGTGCAAAATTACGTAATTGTGACCGTCTGCACTGTTTCTGGTAATCATAGAAGGCACTAAGGAATATATAAAAAACGAACCACTAATGTTTCATCATGTACGTTACACAAAATGATATCCGAGGAATTTTAAGGCTCGACACAAGAGGGTCTGATAAATCTGATCAATTTATCACTAGGTATTGCAGTGTATTGCTAACAACATAATGATTAGATATTAGATATAATAGAACAAAAGTAAATTGTGCTATCGATCGAGTCTAAACAAACATTTCGGTTCGATGAAATGCCACGGCTATAAATGGCATAACTATACAATGAGTCAGTACAGCAGAATATAATTTTTTTTACCGTCTATCGGCGGCTCAGTACTCTCTCCGACCAATACAGGTAGACAAAATACAATAATAAAACGTTTACCCGACGAAAAAAAAGACATTTCAAAGCAATTAACTTGGAGTAAGCCTCCTTGGCGTCAGAAAGATTACAAAAGGACTTATCGCTTTTTTATCCAAACACATTTACGAAATGTTGATTTCGACTCTATTATTGTTTATATAGAATTGATTTTTTAACATCGATCTCGTATTGAATGGTGCTGGTGGTCACGTATTTGTTTCTGTTAGATAACAAATTGGTCGTTTTCACCCGACCTCCTCGATGAAGTTGTCGGTGATACGCTTGGAACATTTCTTTTTCTGTTTGTTTTATATCCACAAGTATTTTGGCTTCTTACACCAAATTATCTCAGACCGTGCTTAAATTTTCTTATTTTTATTCTCCATCCAAAAATATATTTTTAGTGCTTAACTTTACAATTAATAACCAATTGTTTTTTGGCTTGTTATTCCAGAGAATAATTTTTTTTTTGTTGGCTCCCAGTTGTATTTTGACGTTACGGTACTTTTCGTGGAGAAGAGCTTCACTGAAGCCAACTGTTTCTATTGAAATCCTTTAAGTTTTTCGTAGAATCATAGAATTACAATAATTCTTAGAATCCCTCAATACTTAGTCTCGCATTGGAGCTTTAATCTTTTACGTTCCAACTTCGTACAAATATTTTAATAGATGTCGCAAGCCCTGACAATGTATGTTCTTAATAAAGCCCTAATAAAATTTCCTTCGGCGTGTTACTTTAAAATTAGCTGCGCGACTGTCGCTCGCCAATTTACAGTCAGCGTTTTGATATGGAAATATGGTTTCTATATCCGTGTAATACAGTTCTATGCGGTGACATTAAAACGTGGCAGATGTTTCGCGCGACAAAGTAAAACCGTACGTGCTTGTCGCGTAAACAGCACTTGACGTGTGGGGCCGAAGGCAACAATAGCTAAGAAGCAATTTGCGATTCAACTATATAATATGCCATAATTACTTACCAAGAGAAAAGCCCCTTATTTTTGCTAATTCGGTAACAGAGGTGGTCCGTGTTGTAACAACCCATTCTTAGCGTTTCCACACAAAAGTTGCACACATTGTAAACTAAGAATCGATAATTATTAGGTCGGGCCGTATTCTATGGGTATCCTCGAATTAGTTACGAAAGTCAAAAGGTTGTTGAGCGCGGGCCATTTATCGCTTGAAAAAAAGAAGTGTCACACACGAATATCGTATATTCAAATAAGAACAGATATTTCATTGTAACTCGTATCGAATTTACGACGAATATGATTTATGGGCGTATTTGATGCGGATGGACAGATGGACAACAATAGCCTCATACAAACTGGCAAGAAAGAACCGTCGGGGCATGTTTTAGCATTATAATGCGCTCGATGGCGACCGCCTCTCCCCCCTTAGGCTGAGTAACTTTTTTTATTACAATGGTTCTTGGAAACAAATGCCCGGTTTATTACTTCGCTATTGAAATTACAATTTACTAAGCCGTGAAACTACCTACATTTAATTGTCAGCGACGAAGTAACGGTTGTTTATTTTGTTTAGGACGTATAATTTAACTTTCTTGTTACTTAGGATAATAAGAGCGGAATTCAGAAGAAACAATAATTTTTAAATATATTATATTTTCCGATGGTTTCTCTGTTTCTTAATACAATTTTTATAACTTGCTTAATCCACAATGTAAAAACAATTTTATGACCGAATTAAGTATCCAAAAACCGAAGTCACAGCGACTAATCCTAAGCCTAAAATTTAAAACGATAGGTCTACCATTTTTTCATATACCTACAAAAGATTCTTATTGGGATTTTTAATTTTTAATTAATATTTCGTTAAGAGCTGTGAAATATAATATTAATACAGTTAATACGAGTAGATGTGCTTGTGAATAACGCTATGTACCACTGACAAACATTATTATCAACCTAACAAATGAAAATCCGCGAAACCGTTCAAAGAAAGCGTGTCGGAAATAGCCGACGCGATAAATTTCACACCTCGTTGCTACTTCCTGATTTTTCACGAACGTCGTGTTTGTTTTGTCAGATATTTGTTCGCTAATATATTAGAGTAAATAAAACAAAACTGAGTGAAAACGACGAAAATTATTTCGATAACTACATATATAACATTTGTTTTTATTTACACGCTTATTAAAAGTTTTTAGGGTGGCTACACGTTAAACTACAAGTTGTTACAAGCTGTTAAGCTGGTTACACGTTAAATTATTTCATCTATAGTTTCATTTACATTATATTTCATGTACAGCTCATGCGCAAAATTAAGCATAATGTATGCTACACTCAACACTATATGTATTACTCACGTGAGATATTTATTTTCGTAACAACGACCGCTTCATCCAATCCCCTTTCATCTTTTAAATGGACATAGCCGAAGCTAACACTTCATGGTTAATATAATTTTTCTTTTAAATAATAAATGTGGTATTAATATTTAAATACACTCAATGTGTACCAGAGAAACGAAAATTAAAATCGTGAGTTTCAATTGCACCATCAATAAATTACTCTCAGCGACAATCTTGACAGCGAACACGCAATGTTTTGTGTGTGAATTTGTTTAACCCGGAGACAGTTTTATGCTGATTTTATCTAGCCGAAATAGCTACTAAAACATTTGATATTAGAGTAACGTTCGTACACCTGGCGCAGCTGCAGGTCGCGAATAGATTTAAAAATAATTATTAGACCTAGTTAACTTCTGACTAAATGACGACTTGTGGCTATTTTTCGGAAACGTTTAAAGAAATAAACAAGAACTCGGATTGTTACAAAGGGATGGTCACAATTGGTTTTCATCTAACAGTCTGATTAATCCACAAAAGCTTCTAGTTACATCTCTTCCAATAGAGATACGGAATGTAGTATCTATAATTCTCTCATCATCTCTCATCCATTGCAATTAAAGAATCGTAACTAGCAACTTAATATATTCTAGTAATTTAAAGAGATATGTTTCACTTCCATAGGTATACATAGTCATCCAATAACAGAATACAATAACTATAAAATTATAATCAATTGAATGAACACTCTAAATCGTATAGAATGAAACACATCCGACCAACGTATCCGTAACCTCAAATGTTAAGCCGAGTTCAAACATCGTGCGTGTTGACTTTTATTAATGAACATTAAAAATATGCAAAAAACAACTTCACCGAGTTTAAAACGCGAATAAATTGCGAAAGGCGTCCAAGACGAGCTTTAGTTGCCTGTCGCACTGCGCGCGGATAAGCTATTTTATTTTACTTTGTTCTGAAAACTTATAATGCTAATTACAAGCTTGGTTCACAGTAGGTATAACAGCACTCAATTTAGCATCAACAAAAAATAGACCGTTTTACGAGAAACAATAAAATAGAAATATTTGATTGAAAAAAAATCGCGAAGTACTTATTACTTAACTTCATCGGAAAATAAGTAACTGTAGGAAGACATCATGTTAGAGATTTATCTTGTATTAGGAGCGTATGTAGAATTTGATTGTAACATCACTGTCACTGCACGAATGTCGGCTGGTAAACAGCAATGTGTTTACCGGTTCAAAAGGTTTGACTTACAAACATATTAAGAAGCTTTTCTAGGCTCCAGATGGCTCGTTAGTAAATAGACATTTTAAACAGAACGCAAGTTCTATTTCAGATTGATATAATATATCCACTGCTTTACTATATTGATTAATATTACCTATTAGCTATCACATTTGGAAAGTATTCCCCTAAACAGCAATGAAACGATAAAAAACTTGATAATCGTACTGCTAATTTATTATAGACTGTATTAACGATCTTACGATGTATGTCGTATATGCCCGACACAAACACGATATTTCCTACAGACAAGATTGTACAACACAAGATCACTGACTTCACAATTTAAAGAGAGTATCTTATAAGAAATTTGACATGTTTACGTCTTTCGACATCCATCACTTTACAAACAGCTGTATTCGCTCCTCTTTTCCCGTCCGCAATACAACAGGTCACATACCGATGTAGAGTATAAAACAATATGCATTAGCATCATAATGCTTTAATAAAACATTAAGAGGAAACCAGTTCGTTAAGGATCGGCCGGTCAAATGTATGGAAACAAAAGAAATTTAAACCACAGGTTCCACCACCACAAATTCTTTAGTTCGAGTAGGTTTTTACCTATAATTGAATTTTTTCAATTAAGTAAAATTCCAAATCGGAAAATTTAAGTAAAACTCAAATTAGGTAGACAAATGAACCTTGTGTTTGTGTAGATTATTTCACCTGTGTTTATTTTAAAGTAGGTAATGGGAATGATTGAAGCAAATCCATTTGCTTTAAAAAAACATGTAACTTCAAGTAATGTAACGCAGAAGTGTGAAACAAAACATGCGATTACATTTAAAATTGTACTTTAAAAGTCATCTGTGATGCGCAGAACCGTCAATTCTTAATATACACTTATTTCTCCATATTGTGTGTAACACTTATCATTAATGGGATCATCTGTAGATACAAAGAATATTCAATTATCATCATAAGCAATAACCAGAATAAGAAAGGTCGATCTACCCCAGAGGTGAAAAGATAGTTCGTAGTCTTCGATCACCTCAGAGAATATTCCAGAAAATGCACACCTATTTCCTAATGACGTCATCAATTAACGTAATAGTTAACATTAATTAAAATCG
This sequence comes from Jemadia pseudognetus, assembly GCA_018244755.1. Lineage (NCBI taxonomy): Eukaryota > Metazoa > Arthropoda > Insecta > Lepidoptera > Hesperiidae > Jemadia > Jemadia pseudognetus. Next base: position 5,924 of record DWTO01005283.1, read on the forward strand.
ATGCAAATTAACTTGTTATATAAAATTTTTATCTTTCAAATTTGTTTAGGTATGGGAATAGGTTCCGTGGGGCGAATTCTACTAATATCTTGATGCGGACACAAGAATAAATAATGGAATTTATTTAGCGCTGAAACGACTTCATAACAATGTTAAGACATTACGGTGCTTTAAAAAAGTATACGACGATTTATTAACGATAAAAAAGTACAACAACGATATATTATAGTTACGAAAAAAATTCTCGTACGACGTAATCCGACTTGATAATTAGTCATATATCATAATGAAACGTCTACAGTATTGTATAACATCGCGTCGGATCAAAGAGATACGGGATGAACGGTAATAAAACGTCTTTTATTGAGAGCGGAAAACAAAAGAGTAAACGTTTAAATTGCGATAAAAAATAAGGATTTTAGTAAAATCGTGGACATGCATGAGAGGATTTTGATTTAGTTACTATCTGCAGCCTATACCGTAAGAGGAGTCCCGTGTTCAACAAATGAACGTGAAAAGGGTTGACGAATGTTGATAAAAATGTTGATGATGATGTTGATAAAGATGTTGATGATGATGTTGATAAAGATGTTGTTGATGACGTTGATGATGATGTTGATAATGATGTTAATGATGATGTTGATAATGACAACAATGGAGGCGATGACGATAATCTTTAACCTAATCTATTCCTATCTATGATGAAGTAGGGTTTTTTATTGAACTGAAAATCATGCGGAGAAAATTGTCTTTCTGTTTTACTAATGACACACAATATTTAAAATACTAAAGGTTAGTACGGTGGCGCCACAAATGTAGATGCAAAAATTATAGTAAAAAATGAAAAATTCCTGTCATATTATTCTTGTCATGTTACAGATCATAAATGCAGTAAACGAGTATGCAAACCAGATGCCATTGTGTCCTAGCAAGTGACCTGTCTATATTATCTTTCCTTACAGGTATTATATAAACCTTCGCATGTCTACGTAAACGGCCACCACACAATAAAAAGCGCTGTAACATTAATAAATTTTGCAGCACAAATATTAAGTTACAGTTCCCATTATATACAAGCGTACAGAAATGGCGATTCAATTTAAATAATGATAATTCAGTGCGAATAATGTTCTCAGATGAAGCCAGATAACAGTTGAACGGTAAAAGTGGTTGGTGATACTGGTGAATATAACGAATACTTTGTATCGCAGTGGCCATGATTCGCAAACTTGTTTTATACAAGTTTGTGTATTTATTTAACGTTTTGATCATAAGTTTATCAATCATGAATAATATTATTCATATTCAAAAGTTTATTCAATATGAATAATATTTTAAGATGAAACACGATAACAGTACGAGTTGATGATGATAATGATGATGATAATGACGATGATGATCACGATAATAAACACTTTTTGTGGTGGCGTTGACTCGCAAACTTCTTAATATACGATAAGAAGTTTGTGTAGGTATCATTTTACATTTTTATTGTAAGTTTATTCGGTATGAATAATATTCTCTGATGAGACCCGATAGCAGCTGAATGATAAAAGTTGATACCTACTTGAACACATTATACTGTGATAGCGTCAATTCTAAAAGTTTTTTATACGATAACAAGTTCATATGTTTATGATGAGTTTTATGAAGTCCCATTTATGTTGTTACGATAAAAACTAAATATACTTACACGCTAATTGATTCGCAGTCAAGCTTCAATTAAATTAATCATTTAAGCGTACGATTAACTCCTTGTTTCGATGTTAAAAGAATATTCAAATTACTGTAAAATTAGTGGCCACCATTAAATATTTCAGTTTTCAACACGTATTACAATATTTCGTATTACAGTATTAAGTGAAAATTCAATGTACCTACCTTATACAAATTTAACATTGAAACGTGATTGTTTCATTTAGAACAATCCGTGAACGTCACTTATTTCGATTAATTTCTGTACTAACACTGAAGTTGAGTGTATTACATTTAGAACAATCTGGAAATTCTTTTAATATAGCTATGAGAGTGTTACGTAACGATCTCACAAAACGCCCGTGTGCGCGGTACCATTTAGTTAGGATCTAAATCCGTATAATCTGATATAAGAATTCTCATCGCGAGACCTACGTTGATTAATTCCACTTTTATTTGTATAAGAATCAGCAGCTGCGTCTTGCGTTTGATCCCGCCACGCCGAGAGCGCGACGACAAAATGTCTCCGGCATTTCTTTTTTAAAAACACCACAAACACGACGAAAATAATCGATCATAATCTTTTAGGAATTCGTTGGAATGAGTTAAACGTTTCTCTATTATCTCGGGGAGTCGTCACATCGCAACTGACCGTATTGCGCTTTATACATATGCGTGACCCCATCTCTTATATACTGCACACTTCATTTTCAATATTTAAGGTCGGCCATCTTTAAAAATAGGTATATTATACATTTAATTTTCTTTAAAACTTAGTCATTTTTTCTTTAACCTATCACGAACTTTTTAAATAGGTACTTATAATAAAGTCTGGAAAAAAACTGTAAAAGTACCGTCACATATACTAAATACATCCTTGCGTTGTACAATTTTAAATCAACGTGTACAATTCTATTCATAAATTTGTAAATTCTTGGCGCGGCACGGTAAAATGTGTCGCCGCCCTTACATGCGCATGAACAAGAATAGAATACAAGCTTTTTATAATTAATTCAAAAGACTTTAATCGATCGTGAATGTGATTGTCGACTAAACAAACAGTTTAATAGGCGCCGCGTCTGGATTACTGCTCATATGCCTAGAGATATGTAGGTATGTTAAATTACACCGCAAATATTTGTTGCGGACACACGTAGCGCGAAAATCGCGTTTCTGTCATCTATCTGTGCGTGCCATTATCTAATTGTATTATCAAAATAAATACTTATTATTTGATTTGATAGAATAATATTAATATATACGTTTGTATTAAATTTTAAACACCTCCTAGGCCCTGGATAGGTTTTGTTTCATTCGACCACTTATACTTTTGTCAACTGTAAAAAAATTAAAATGAATTATAAAAACGTCATAAACACGCGTACAGCGTTTTAATACAAAGGAATTTAACACACAATAGTACAAATTTAGATTAAACCCGTTCACCGCTGAATGATCGGTGACTTTTCTTCCAGACTCATTCATACATTGTACGCAAACATCGATAGACTACGCTTGCTTCTGTTGTAACACCACTTATCACAGACGACCAGCGACTTTTGAAAATGTACGTTTTTTATTACCAAATTAAACATAATTATGTATGTAGTTGAAATGTCTCTTCAATTAATGTGTTCACTTTTGATCACATAAAAGACATGGAACCACAATTATTACGCACAAATTCATACAAACACTTTTCCGTTAGTTCTGGAGGTCCACACTGTATTTTAATACAAATTATATTCATATGTTAGCAATAACTTCTTTACTATCGAATGATATATACGAGTATATCTTATTACATAATTGAATACTAACAGTATAACTGATTATTACTTACACGTACAGAACATAACATTAAATTATTCTTTACCATTAAAATCACTAAAGTAGATCCCAACCCGCATGCCCAGTGTGGGAAATATGGACCAAAACTATCCTATGTCCTAAGCCTATGTCCAACAGTGGACCGAAACAGGCTAATGATGCTGAACATCATAACACCTGTTATCCACTTCTGTTCAACTACTGGACACGGGCCGCTACCAAATGAATAAGAATCGCTGGCCATGGAGCTTGTTTATACTGTATAATAATAAAATCGCTAGTCACTCGTACCGTGCGCCGCGCAGCGGGCGGGTCGGCTCGCATGACTAGCGTTATTCAGGGCGTTATTGGCGCGAGATGACCGTCACAACGTCGTTTGGTAGTGTCTACTGACGCGTGCCCGCCGATTTATAACTATAACGTAACATAGGATCTGTAACATAGTCCGTGCGTTAGACTTTTGTTCTGCGATTTAGGACTGTTTACGTTACGCTACTGTTTTAATAGTATGTTAATAACACAATATGGAATCAGATTATAAGCTTTTTGTTTTAGAACGTCAGGTTTATAAGAAAATAGATATCTTGGTCAGTCAATGTTCTCTGCCTACCCCGTAACCGACTCATCATCCACATCGAACAATTATTTTTGCTAATACGCAAACGTTTAATTACACAATATAACACTAAGATCCTTCGGACTTAACGTGGACATTTAGCCAAAACATATGCAGTTTATAAGACTACATAGAGTAGACTATAAAATAGACATTCCACCAGAACAAAACAATTTGTATCCTTTTTATCATTCCACAGTTGGAGACAGGTTTTACCGCATAATGTGAGGTACAATGTAAATCTCTAAGGCGCGTGTAAATCTGTCAACCGGCACTTGGCCAGCGTGGCAGGCTATGTCCTTAACCCTCTCAACCTATAAGACTAAACAAATAGACATACCGAATTTATAAATATTGGCGCGCACGGCCGATGCACCATTAATCTTCGCCCCAGTGCCCATCATCAATTCACAGTTACTTCGAGGCGGCTGCGACAATGACAATTATATGCGTGAACTTCAATAAAGGGCAGCAGCTACGGGCCGTAACAAATTAACTTTCCCTCACCTCATTGTAAATGATGCTTCCGTGGCATTGATGAACTGTTCTCAGTTGTATCCTAACGCCCTGTCCGATAAGTATTCACGCTGCAGTATAATTGTACTACATATGAAGACGGTGATTTGCAAGGTTTAAGATATTTGACATTCAGTGCTCTCTGCCTATCCCGCGAGGAACATGGCGTGTTGGTATAGGAATAATAAATAGCACATACCTACACACTTCAGGTCAGTCGCAATTAAGGTTTTAATGCAGTATTATTGGGTGCACAGTGAATTTTAATGAATGATAATCAATAAT
>DWTO01005284.1:0-10863 GCA_018244755.1 Jemadia pseudognetus
TATTTAATACTTTTTTTTAAATTGTTGGTAAGAGTTAGACAGAGGAATGTAGGATACTCCCATGTTTCACCAGTTACGTTTACGTTCCACTGTAGAATAGGTGGTGAGCTTATTGCTATACATCGGGCACATTTTCTTACTCCAAGCCACTACTAGAAAATCTTTATTAGAAAAATCCAGTAATGCCCGAGCTGGAATTTGAAGCTAGGAATTCCCAATCGGCAGTCGAGCAATACGACCACTGAGGTAGTCTTATACAGAATCGAAGTGTGGTTCTGTAACGAATATTATTCTTTATTATTTACAGGTGCTATTAAAATGGTAAGGATGGTTGCACCTATCCTGGAGCCCATAGAAAGACGGGGCTATTGCATTCTATACCTCGATTCAAAATGTAGTTACAATGGTAGAAATATGAGAGACACAATTAAAATAAACTTCAATACTACTATTAGAAATGTAAATAAAATATTTAAAGCAAATATTAAACCTTGTAAAGGGATAGATGAAAACCCATTGAATGATTGCAAGCCAGTGGATTGTGATCCTTATTACAATAACCGAAAGCCATATTATAGCAGAAAGTACAAAAGATGTGTAGCCGCACCAGCATGTAATTGTGATGTCGATTCCGAAGTACCAGACACTATTTACGATCCCGTCTCAAATCGCTGTGTTCGAGGTAAATCTATTAATAAAAGAGACCTGGATTATATAAAACGGCTTAATTCGAAAGATAGGCAAGCAAAAGATGTTCTTATCATAAACGAATTTGATGATAAATACGATGACAACTCCACAAATACTGTATTGAACGAGGCATTAGATAAAGTACCGGCCTGTAAGAAATGTAATAAACTGCATGTTTTAAACCCGCATTCACTAATACATATGAGAAAGGAATGTTTTACGAATTGTCTTATGAATTACTTAAAGAGCAATAAGTATACGTTAATTGTTTTTGGAGGTGTGATTTTGCTTCAGTGCTGCTTAATAGTGGGATTCATATACCGTTTTACCAAAAGTTGTAGCTGTTGTAAAGAAAAAAAGGTTGTGAGAAAATTTTTCAACTACAGACAAGACGCTTCAGTAACTACACCGCTGATCGGCACTAGTAATATGGACACTGAAACGGATTATCAATTCGAAAGCGAAACCTCAAATGTTGATAAGCGGGTGAAATGTTATAAGGCATGCCAAAAAGAACGTAATAATAATGTAAAAATGAGTATGTCCGATGATATTTTATCAAAATGTTTGAATAGACGCAATTGGAGCAGACAACAAAACAATAATGAAGTAATCCCTGAAGCGTTGAACGAGGCCCAAATAAATATCGATAACGTCGATAACGTCAACAATAAAATGCAAACTGCAATGGAGTCTAAAAAGTTAAGTGAAACAAAAGTGGCGTTTGAAGACGAAAAATGTGAACGAACCAACGAAAGGTATAGTAAGAAACTTGGAAGTATACCAAAATGTCTCAACAAAGAAATAATAGAACGAGAAAAAGAGGAAGTTGAGTTACATCAATCATCAGAAATTGAAATACAATGTCACAGCTATAATAACGAAACTAATCCGAACGTGATGGGGTTTAAACCAAATTCAATAATCAAAGACTTTGGATATTTTAAAACTGAAAAAACTGGAGCTATGTCCATGTCGACAGATAAAGAAGCACAAGCTTATTTTTCAAATGATTCAATTGATGATTTCTTATCTGAACGGGGGATATACCATGCAGAAAATATATCGAAATTCACCATAGATTCGTCAACTCCAACTCCTGTTTCAAACAAGACTTCAAAAAACAATCTGGTTAAAAGTTTGATGTCTTTTTTACATAGAAGATCAAAAACCAATGCGTCTTCAGACCCTGGAGGCCAATCCAAACAGAATCTAGACGTTAAGCTCATACACATGTCTCGAGCGTCCATATGTTCAACAAGCAATGAATCTGAATGTTTAAAATGTCCCAAACCTATGGATTCCAGGACGTCATTGTGAGTTTTTTTACATATATATATTTTTGTAACTAAATATGTTTTAGGTGAAATTAAATTTTTACTTTGTGTACATTCAAAGACTTTCTTATGAATAGACGGTGAGCATTATACTGGAATTTATTTTAACCACATGGTTTTGTATGAAGGGATAATATCGTCTTACAAATCGCCCTGTGCATTAATAAGTACGAATATATTCGGGGTCATCACTTACGCTACATTACCACAAAATATAGTATTTTTGTTAGCTAACTTAAAAGCTAAACTCTTATTATACTTATATCATTGAAATAAAATCCTGGTATGAACAGTACGTGCGGTGTTGCTCTGGTTTCTCCTGTTTCTCCTGTTAACATCCTAAGAAACCTCTGAATACTATGTAGTATTTACTTATCATTGCATTTTAATTCTCTTGCTCTAAGGGAACTTTTCATTTCTACAAGCACAAAGGACGATAACTTAACATGTCGGAATTAAAAAAGGGTATATATATTTATGATTTCTGCAGTCTACACACATATACGGTTCACTTCGATTGATAAGATATATAAGCGTATTGATTTTAAAATTGGAAATTTATTGTGGCCTCTGTAGTGTCATTACATATGCAAGGCGGGCAGAGGGTTGATGACGACGGTGTGGTCGTGGTCACGTACCGTTCTGGGGTCACCTGAAAATTATATTCAAAATATAGCCTTCAAAAGTTTTTGATTGAGTGCAATAATATATTTATAGGTTTGTCTTCTTAACTGATATTATTACCTTAAGTTTCGGAAAGTGGATGTTCCCACGTAATTTGAATTTGGGCAAGGGTCCCCGCGTTAGGCACATGCACTGAAACACAAACAACATCAAAAAATAATCCATTACAATTATATAAACAACAGTATTGTAATTGTTGTCATTATTCTTTTTATTACAGCAAAGAAACAAAAAAAAATTAATTTATACTTCCTTTCGTAAATATCATTATGGTTACAAGATCTTTAGTTAGTTACGAATATAAACAATTCAACAATAAGGAAAAATCGTGTAATGGTACTAAAGGAATTTAAATGAAAATTATACTTACACCGGGCTGAACCGAAATTTTATAATTAATATGATTTATAAAATACGACGTAAGAATAAATAACATAACAATTGTAAGTTGTGCGTAAATCGAGTGCTCTCATGTAAATATTGCTCTTTTGACATTCGAGCGGAGTGAACGTACCGCACTATGCAATATCTTATTAGTTTACAATTAATATTCGAAAGGTTATATTACGTATTAACAATATGATTATTATATCACGGACTACGCTTTGTTTGAGATCAGCCGGCCATGTTTGAAACGTAATCAATTATTATTATTACTAACTCTAAACAGCTATTATCCATAGGAAATCCTTAATGGTAAGTAATTTAATCATGATAAAATATCACTTACTTTCTGCAATGATTAAATTTTCTCATTAGCATTGTTATGAAACAATCATTTATGTGCATAGGACAGATGGGTGTGAGGACAGACTCAACCTTCTTTGTCTTCAAGCTATGTACACTATAATTTCACGACAATTATTCTAATAATGTTTGTATACACCTCGTGTGATAACTCTGCACTGATATCTTCAATACTACGCTGAATGGATTTTTTAGATATAAATATATATTTACTTTTTCCGCTTTTCACGTATTAAAAATTCCCGCCAAAGAAACATAACAGCATAAAAGCATTTTTAGCCCTAGACCGGTGGCGCCATCTTTCATGCTCTGTATAGGAATGCGTCCTGTCTTGGCGCGGCGGCGCTGTTTGGGGGAGGCCTATGTCCAGCATTTGACTGATAGAGGCTGATGATGATGATGATGATAGGAATGCATTTGGCTGCATTATAATCACTTCTAAAGCTGTGAAATCCATTTATAATTTTATGGTAAGCTTATTATTTTACTTACTGTAGCTGGCTACAAAGAAAATAATATTTCAATCAGAGTAAAATTAAAGTAGATTTTGTCATAATCAAGTAGCTCAGCAATTTGCGTAAATCAATTCGTATAATATAATTAATTAATTGTATGACTGACTCCATATAATATAATTAATTAATTGTAAGACTGATTATGTAGTCTACGATTATGATCTAAAAATATAGTGTTTTACTTACTTGAGTCTAAAATGTAATAAAATAAGATTTAATATAAGCTGTGTAAGTTAAGTTTAATGATATATTTTAATGATATATACGCCTGTTATTTCAGAGGCAGAGTATTGCGTAATAACAAACAGTAATTAAAAATATATAAAAATCACTCAAGTAATTCCAAATATATTAAAATTACTTACATAATACTGAAATTCATTAAAATTAAATGAGATAATTATTCAAATAAATAATTTTACTTATTTAGTTATTTGACAAAAAATTGTTACATGCTCAGAAATACTCCTCAGATCGCTTTTAGTGCAAACTTTCGGAATAGAACATTTCAAAGATAAATAGATTATAATAGAGCATTTTCAACACGAAATAACGTAAATTACTATCAAATTAGAATACTGTACTTATTAGAAATACTTACAGTTGCCTGTAATTAAGAAAACTGATAATATAATTTTTGAATACCGAACATTTTATTACATAACACAAAACAACTTGCAGTTAACAGGTCTACAATATGTTGTCTCTATAATTTGTTTAAATTGAATACATAATTATGTTTATAAGGAAAAGTGATAATTAAAAGGTAAATAAATCTATTGATATTATATCAAAATATAAAATAAGTGTATGAATTGAACTCATAATAAAATAAGTGTGTCGCACTGCGATGTCACCAAATTGAGTTCTTTTTTCTTATTAAACATAAGCTAATTTTTTGAAATAGCACGTTACCGTTTCTTATCCGAATAAAAGTATTTGATCTACCACTACCACCATATTAAAGGGATATTATTTCGATTGTGACAAGAATATTTCTTAAAAAACTAAAGGAGTTCTGAAAACCCAACAGTTTTTAAATGAATGTTTTTGGAATTGATTATTTACTGAGGTTACATGAGCAAATTACTTAAGAAAAAGTGCTAGGGAATATTATGTATAAAAGAAAACATTACCCATTTCTGTAATTTTAAACAATCGTTTTTTAATCTGTATCTTGTTACACTTAACTTCCAAGACTTCCATATATACGTACAGCAGGCGAGTCAAGCGAAAAGTTGTCTTGTTGATAGAGAGAGAAAGAGAATGAATTTGGTACTCGTTTCTCTCTCAAAGGACGTCTGCGCAGTAAAGGGATAGCGTCGACTTCGCGCGTCAAGTACTGAAGACGCCAATGAGATAAGATTGTATCACGCAGACTTATACCATACCATTTATAGAGAGGGACACGTATACCAAAGTTTTTATTTCTTTCTCTTTCTATCAACTAGACATTTACTTACTAAAGCGCTTATAGCACACCTATGGTATCTCCATATTAACTAACATACCTACGCCGTTAACTGCAGTATTTATTTTTAAAAAGGTGTAGAAAATGAATGTGATCGGAATGGACAATGACCTGTACCTGACAGAGGTCAGATGTCAGTTCAAGGGCAGTAGACCGCTAAAGTACTGCAACCGCTGCATTCATTTTACGTGTGTGTAGGCATATATGACGTCACACGTTTAATAACATTTATGTTTCTAATGAAAATTGTTGTCAATTTTTTTGATGTAATTAGTAAATATCAATTTTCATCGCGATGGAATTGCGTAAACAAATCAGAGGTTTAAAAGTTTCAAAGTAACTCGTGGGCTTCATAAATAGAGGTGAAACTGTCAACAATGGGAAAGCATTATGTTGATACTAGCGGTATATCATATAACAGTTCGTACAGTTAGTCAAGCATTCACCTTAAAATTCTGCATCTTTCGGAACTATATGTATAGATGTACAATATTCTATTAAATTTCTAATTAAATTTAAATTGGATTACTATTCTATTGGAACTACTTCAGTAGTAACTTGGGAAGGCAAGAACTGTTTTATAGGGTAATAATATTAAATACTCACTTCGGACTGAAAAAACAATATGAATTATTATATTGATGAATTAATATTAATATTATTTAATCAACTGAATTTCTATTTAAAGAACTCACAAAGATTTCCTGTTAAAAACAAGATATTATTTTAATTAATAAAAAAAAACATTAATTAATTAATAATAAAATATTTACATTTAATTGTTACGTCGCATAAGTCATCGACCTTACTGTGATGTATAATTCTGACGTAAGAATGCTTTGTATGAAAGTGAGTAGGTATTGGCGTAGAAATGAGAAAGAGCATATTCCGATTTTTCGGACATATTGAAAGAACAACTGATGAAATAATTTCGAAGCAAATATACAACGCGAATTTTGATGGACATGGGTGTCGAGAGAGGCCAACACTCATCTATCTTTATCAAATAGACCAGATATTGGCTGCTGAGGAACTCGAAAGTCTTCGAAACCAGCGTGCATTTATGAAGAGAGTGATGAATGTGGAAGAGGCACGACAGGTTTGCAAGCATAGAGATATTTGGCACTCTGTGCTCTCTGCCTACCCCGCAAGGGACCTGCACTGAGATGTGTGTGAGATTTAAGTTTTTGAATTTCACTACGTTTTACACGCTTACCATAAACTGTAAAAACATAAAGATACAAAACGTTATAAAAATTTTCAGGAGATGTTTTAACTCTAAATATAAAAAAATTACTTATATTGAATTGTATTTACAATACTCACACCACCACTCTGGGAAAGTAAAATGATAAATTACATTATACATATTTCAACTATATGCAGTATATATTATGATGCTTAGTTATTGGGTTACAGCAAATATGTACTTTCACATTGGTTTTTATAAGACAAAGAATATTTTAAGAGACATCAACAGCAGCATATGGTTCCGAAGGAACATTCTTAATTATTAATCTACATATAAATGATTGTATTACATTAATATTTTTTACGTAAAACAGAAAGACTTCGATTGTTGTTTACGTGTTTATTTAAATATAATTAATGACAATCGAAAACACGCGAAATTATGCAAAAAGTTTTATTTGATTATAAAAAGAGTAGATCTACTTACAGGCAGCTGCAACGGAAAAGTTAATTAAAAACTAATAAAAAAATAAATCTTTGTGTTATTAACATGCTAATCATTATAAAAAATATTAAGGACAGGTACGTTCTCTTAATATATGTATTAAAAAAACTAAAAAATATCATAAGTATTGTAGTTATTTCTAAAATAGAAAAAAGGAGTTACCGTGATCTGTAATAATAAAAAAATGCATTTTAATATTATAATTGTGAAAGTAACTGGGACACTGAATAAGTGATATGCAGACTACATACAATAATTAAGGATTTACTTTTTAAATTAACCCATGCAATGAATTTAAAAATTATAATAAGAGAGTTATTCATAATTCCTCGTAAGCACTTGCTTGAAAATCTTTTTGACCAACTTTTTTGATTATTTGATATTTCGTTTTTTGATTTCTCACTCACTCTCTCTCTCTCATACACACACATACACATAAATAAACAGTCGTATCGTAAACTTATCAATTATGTAGTCGGTTAATTAATTTATTAATAAAATACTAACGTTTAGCTGTAATACATAAGAAAGTGTAATTAGATAAGTGTAATGTCTTTATTGCAACGTGTACTTATGAAATTATTGCGCGGGTATTATTATTATTACGCATTATCCGATCCGATACCGGCACTCGGATAGCAGATTTCTTCGCAAATTAAATGAAAAATTTGAATTATTTCTTATAATTCTTGTTGTGTTTGCAATTAGATGTTTTTGTAATAGAGTAGCTACTATGTAAGGCGTGCGGTTTAGCATAAATATATGCAGTGAAGCAAACAATGAAATTATAATTTTAATGTGTCCGATTTTAACATTATTTGACAATAAATAACACCTCAAAGCTTAGTCCATCTGACCGACAAATTATCGCCGGGTTAGTATAGTAAGATAGACAATCACTTACGATCTCCTGTAAAATAATATGCAGATTGGTTTAATGAATTTATAATTGTAAAAAATATCAAAATGAATGCACGACCATAACTATTTTAGACAAAAGTGACATGTTCAGGAAACCCAGTTCCCAGTTGTACCAAATTTAACTTTTTTTTCCGGATACAACTTATCAACTATTAGGTGTTTTTAATTCAGTCATGTTAAACACCACAGTGTTTGCATTAATCAAGTTAGTGACAATTAAGAATGACGGCCATCTTGGAACGGTCAGGGAAGTGGCGGAAATAAACAAAACGCGTTACACATAATATCGAAAAAACATGCACACTCAAAATAGATCCACTGCAAAACTTTCGCAATTTAACATTTGAAAACATAAATCATGTACTTACGCTTTCCTATAAAAGTAAAGAAATTTCAGAAATTTTATTACGTTTTTTTAGAGATATATCCAGAGAATACAACAAATCTATGCTCTTTTTAAACAATTAGTTAGATTAGTTAAATAAACCACAGATAACAACAAATGTCAATATTGCAACTAGGGTTGATTTTGTAAATTTTACGTTTAAGAGTCTACCATTCATATCTTTAATAAATGAATTTTATGTATAAATATATATAAATATTCAGGGAAAAAAATAATAGGAATTCTTGAGAAAAGAGATGTCATAGGAATCGCCGTAATATAACTTTAACATTACTTGCCTTCACCTGAAGAAAACATAAATGCATGAGATTTTTTTATGCTATCAATAATATCAACAATAATTTCAGTCGTAATTTAATGAATAAAGTGTACTTACTGGTTCCTGAGGTCAATAAAAAAACAATAATTAATATGATTGCATAGGTTTTACTAAGACGAGTAGCGTCAAAGAGCAAAGTTCAAATAAATTAGGTAAATCTAAAAAAAAATTGAAAATTAACTAGCAGTAATGTTATTACTTGCTTTGTATTATATTATTTCATATAAATAATAACATCCACTTACGCCCTTTATTTCTGAAAAAAATATATGTCATTAGTCTTAGAATGATAAGTGTTAATATCATGTTTAGTCACGCTGGCCAACTTTGCATTGGCAGCGTTAAAAGATTTCACAGAACACAACGAGTGCCTAATTAGTGGTGTTGGTTGCAAGCGCGACTGCCTATCGGGAGGCCCTGGGTTCAAATCCCGGGTCGGGTACTACTGGGTTTTTCTCATTTAGATTTTCTAGTAGTGGCTCGGAGTTTAGAAAAGTGTCCGGTTTACGGCAATCGATTTACCACCTATTCTATAGTGGAACGTAAACGTAACTGTAACGTGGGAGTGTTTTAAATTCCTCTGCCTACCTCTTCGAGGATTAGATACAGGCGTGATGTGATGTTAAGTGTTGCAATTTAGAACCCTATGTAGTGTAAGTTTGATTGTTATGTTTCCCTTGACGCTTATATGGCTAGTGTAATAGACAAATTAGGTACATATTACTAACTAAAAATCAAACATCACACAGGCGTCGACGATGGGTATCGATGTTAATACATAAGATTCAGTTTTCTTTGCCAACAAGTACGTTTAAAAATGATTAGAATACATATAAGTTACAAGTACCTACGTGTCCAGAGTTAAACTTCAGGCAGTCGAAATAACAGGCAGATCTAATCCTTAAAGCTATCTTTGCTGTATTATATATAATAATAAATAGAATCTCTTTAAAATTATAAATTACCATATTATGTTAAGTCCACGCGAGGCAGAGCATGAAAATAAACAAATCAATTAAGGAATCGGTCATTGCGTTTTATTTAAATGATGTTATAATTCATCAACGATCAAAATTATTTATAAAGAGTAGGTAAATATTAATGAAAATAAGTAAATTGCCAATTAAAAAATAGTAATGAAAAAAATATTTTAGCAACTAAATAAAATAAAAATAAACAATGACACTGTATAAGACGATGCTTACGTAATGGTTCTGAAAAATAAATACATAAGATTATTCGTTTTGTGAAATAATTTTAATCTGACAATTGTTTTGATTACAAAAACAAAATATTATGCACATTCATCATAATATAAAGACTCCTTTCGAAGATAAGTAGTTGCTACAGTCTGCTGAGGTTTTTCCACGCATTAACAGAACTAAAGTTTTATTTGCCATTGTCCTGCCTGAGATTTGAAGATTTCTTTCTAATATTATAAAGTCTGTCTAAGATATAAAAATTCTATTTGTGGTCGCATGTACCTTTATTCCTACCTTACCTAAATTCTTTCTGGGATCTTAATGTCTTATTTATGATCATGTGTTATACATATTTGGCGCCGCGCACCGCATCGATTAGCGGTAACCATTCTACGTGGCGGTGCGCGGAGGAGCGATTTCCATGCAGTGTGATTTCGATCTATCCGATCAACATGTATTGCACTGCACCCTCGTACCGCACAGATCTCTACAGTAATGCGGTATCTCGTGTGCAAAGCGTCGCTGCTATGCATTAGGCCGCTAGCAGTGCGGTCGCCGCTCGTCTACGCGTCTGTACCTACTCACACTTGTGTGCTCACCTGTGTGCGTGTGTAAGGTATATTTCATACAAGCCAATGCCTGCCCACTGCCAATCGCGGCAGTGCGCGGTACCATGTGATAATCGCCTAAGTCAAAAATACATTAACATATCGTTTTGACTTAATTGTCCCTTTACAATGTTTTACGTTTTGTTTGCGAAATATATGTACGTCATACTTACGGTGACCTGAAAAAAGTTAAAGTAAGTAACTTCACGCCTGTAATCCCCGAAGAGGTAGGCAGAGGAATGCAGAACACTCCCACGTTTCACCAGT
>DWTO01005285.1:0-10862 GCA_018244755.1 Jemadia pseudognetus
TTACTCCATTTTTCTGGATGGCGTCAAGATAAAGATACGTTCCCTTGTAAAACAGCGCTTAGCTTAGCTTTTAAATGTTTTTATTTATTTCATGTTCAAAGCTCGTTCATAACTTTCGACCATCCCCGACCTTACGATAGTATTACGCAAGCCAGTGTTCAAGATCACTGTCAAATTTTATCTCGTGTTCAAACAACTCATATTAAATATTAACGTGTTGGTTCAAAGACATAATTATTATTAACACCCGTTCTGTACCTACAAGTTGTTAGACAGCTGGTGACGAATTAAGGTCGGTATAGAGGCTGTTATATATCTATATTAATATACTGTGCTTTTACTGTGTGTAAAGTATTCTTTGAGACGTGTGAAGTCTGTCAATCCGCAATTAGCCAGCAACGCAAGACTATGCCCTTAGCCCTGTCATTCTGAATGGTGACCGGTATTTCAACAGTGAAATGATAAAAAGGGTTGGAAAAAATAAATATACTGCTATAATACATATAAATTATAGCTAATGATCACATACGGTAACTATATTACACAATAATATTTACCTTCTCAGTCATCAATAATATATCTTGCTATACCAAGTTGTGTTTTGCGTTTTACCTGTACACATATTTAGATGATGTTAGAATTATATATATATTATAGCTTCGCCTGTGAACACTTAAAATGCAGTGTAAGAAAAAAGTTTTGCCAAGCGTGAGCAATTTACTTAAAAGGGTTCCGTATATTGAAAAAAAAGAAGGCTGAAGGCTTAATATTGCTGAGGCATATTTAGTCGCTAGCCATATATTAATGAAATTTGAATGTTGATTATCCTCATGTGGTGTTAACACGAAAACCTGAATTGGAAGTTGAGCGACTCTACGGATGACATTTAGAAACCATTATAAAATGAGACGGACGCTTTTATGAATGTCATTCACAGTATTATGTATTTTTAATTATTTTGGTTTTAAGCTACTTGTGTACGCTATAACGCTGGATTTACTTAAAATCTACTAAAAAATATCGTTGTGTAAAATTAAATGTAATTAACTTCCAAATAGAATACAGTAAAATTGCATTGAAATGAAGTGTTCAAGGTCGCGGGGAACCGATGGATTTATAATCAGAGGATCGTGAGTTTTGACGACATTTGAGGAAAGCTTATGTCCAGCAGTGGGTGTCAGCGTACTGAAACCTATCTCTATACCTGATATAATGATCAGTAAAGTACGTTTCATTTTAGGCTAGATTATTTTTTATTTGCTGAAAATCAAATAAAACAGAAATGGCGCTAGTGTCTAGGATGTATTTCATATCTCCTACACCTTTTCTTTGTACATGTATTACTCAAAAAATAGAAAATAGCGTGTTCATAGTAACAAATAGTGTATTTGTAGTAAAAAATAACATATTAATAGTGTCCAATTACACGCTCATTTTTCGGAAGAAGCGTACTTGACCTGCATGTAATTGTTTTATGATTTGACAGCCGAAACACGCGTGGCGGCCTCCATTATAATTATCTGTGGCGGTAACACATTAATCATCATTTACGATATAATTTGTTGAAGAAAAATAACGTGTAGCTAATAGAAGGTAGTTTGAAATTTTATTTCAAATGACCCCTTGTTCCAGTGGTGTTGATAGATATGACGGGCGCGTCAAGATCTGTGGGTTTGATTACCAGTCAGGGTAAATATTTGGACGACGATCATGACTATTTATTCTGTTTGGACGTAATGATTAAACTTTTGAACAACATTATCATATACGCATAAATACTTATAATTTCCGAAGATGTAGCAGAGAACTGTAGCTAGTACACTATCACGTCATCACCAGTTACTTTTACTTTCCACGATGGAGTAGGGAATCAGCCTGTTGTCATACACCTGGCGTAAATCACGACTCGGAGCAATTACTAGAAATTTCAATTTTGAGAAACCCAATAGTCCCCGATCGGGGGATCCAAGCCAGCACCTCTCAATAAGTAGTGGCACTTGCAACGACTTGACCGACAAGACAGTCAAAGATAAAGTGATTTTGGCGTTATATTACATTTCATTATATACCGAATTTCTTCCACCATTGACACATTTGTAAATGTCATATAAGGTAATGGGAGTGACCACTATAGGCTCATAGCCAAAAATCACCGCATGATTCACAGACGATTCATTCTACAATAATTTAACAATATATTTATGTTAACATGTATATTCCAAATGTAGTGACACATAGTCAGTCACTTTTAAGTTAGTTCTAATCCATTCATTGTTACTCTGTAACTTGTCTTTCTGTATCATCAGCAGTAGAAGAAACTCAAGTTAGAGTTTGTTTTAATTGGAAGTAGCTCAAAACTTGTGAAACGATAAGATTTTCTGTTTCATTATTGTCAGTCTGCTTCCGTCCACTGCTGGGACTGCTGGGCCCTTATATAGGTATAAGCTTCATATAATATTCGTTCTTTATTTCCTAATATGTTGTTGTTGTATAGTAACAAACGTTATTCAATTTATTTACGAACCTCATACTATAAATTTATACGCATTTGGATCATTCTAAAGGTCGTCGTATTAATCAGTTTCTCAGGTATGTATAACATACATTATTATTCATGATGTTATCATCTATTTTTGTATAAAGATCAGCGTTTTTTTTGATGTTGTGTTTTGACGTAACTGATAAAATGGTTGACAAAATTTTAAAAATGACTGTTCTTGTGAAATTAACATATTTGATCATGATCTAAGCCGTTTAATACTTGTATATTGTAGTATGAATGTGGAAAAGTAATTGTTATTTAGTGTTATAGCAGTTTACAGGTTACATTGATATGGTTATATTGATATGGTAACAATCAATGATGGCAAGCTTTTAAATTTCACAATAGTTTGATTTTAATCAACGAGCGGTTTTCGAGGATTTTAACGGTTGTCCGCTAACACGTCTTCCCTTCTCGATGTTGAACAGATGCTGAACGATGATCTTCAGAAAGCGTTCGTTTTGGTGATGTGTATCAGGTTTTCTCATTTTATTTTTTCTCATTAAAGTGTGAATATGACGTGTGATCGAATGTTATAAGGGTTATAATCACAAATTATACATACAATAACTTACCTAATGAAAAAACAGAGTTATCACCGTATAGATAAATCGACAAATTTCACGTATGCTTATTAATTGATAAGGAAGCGGTTATTAATTAAACATATCTCCAGGTCGTTCCTAAAAAGATAAATGATTGATACTGCAATTTCACGGTGTTGTGATACGGAATAATTTATTACCGACGAGTGAGCACGAGGTCGGTGGGTTTGTGGTCGCGAACACCGTGTGACGGGCATCCGTTACCAAATTTGGTAGCGCGTGGTCAGATGACCAATGTGTTGTTAACTGTATCATCTTCACATTTGTCATTGTATTGACTTGATTGTACATTTTACCGTTCCAAATAATCTAAGTTAATATTCTGTAATTTGTATTGTCACTTATATGGACAAGCTTATATCTGTCAGTGGATTGATATAAGGTAATCATGTTGATATAAATATATTTTTTTTCGGGAAACGTACTCGCTTCTGGCATGCGTTGTGGTCTGTTGGTTGCAATGGCATATTTCAATAGATCTGACCTACAAGAGCAGGAAAACATAATTACCAATAGTGCATACGATTACGTTAGTTCATAGGTATTAGCAATGATAATAGGCACTGCAAATTAGAGCGCTTTTGCAGCATTATTTGGATCTGACATCAGTACGTATAAGAAGGGAAGGTCTGCGGAGAAAAGCGGAGCACTTGGAATTGAAATGACACAAAACAGTGTTTGTAACTTTCGATATCAACTGTAGCAGTGAAAGAAAACATCGCAAAGCATTAAAATTCTAATAGAGTTTATCATTGTTATTAGATCATCGCGTGAGGTTCCTCACAGAGTAGGCAGAGAGCACGGAGTGCCAAATATCTCCTTTCAGAGTTGCCGTGCTTCTTCCATATTCATCAGTCTCTTCATAAACATACATCTGTTTCGGAGACTTTTAAATTCCCCATCAGTTAGTACCTGACCTATTTTATTAAGATATCTCTGCACATGTATCCATCATATTTATTATTATCACAGATTTTATCATAAGATTCTGTAAGGCGTGCAAGGTTTGCAATTCCGCATTGAACTAGCGACGCAGGTTGTAGTCAGGTCGTTCTCGTTTTGGGAGTAGAGGTATACTCGTATACAACAGAGAAGGGTTAAAAGTGTTGATAGTAATTACAATGATCGTGATTAAAAAATACATTTATTATTAGTGGAAAATCAACAGCGAAATGGTGTCTGTGCGGCTGTCTATGCAAAATTAACGATACTCTGAAACATACCATTCCACCAACACCAGTTTCTCACTATTACGTAAGAACATTGCGCAATAAGCCCGTCTGGCTTTCAAAAACTCAACGCAAAAGCACACAGGCTTATCTGGCATTAGCTCTGAGCGTAAGCTCCCCGATTATAAGGAACAATGTTGTCCACGTGTGCCCGGAATGACTTGGCGATCAACGTGACTAATTCCGTCGTGTGACTAAGTATGAGGACGTAAATCATCGAGTAGGTGTTAAAACATGGATGCTGAACAATCAATGGAGGATTAACTGGAAATCTATGTGACATTTATTAGTGAGCGCACACGCCTTTATGGAAATGTCACTCTGTTATATATTGGCACATTATAGAAATAGTAAAAAAAACAGAAGCACAAACCAGAATATTTCTGTAGATGTAAAGGTTACTTTGTGTTTATTTTGTTGAGTGAGAAATTATAAATAGGTATATTAGTATTAATACGACAAATTTTTAAAATACATTTACTTTTGTTTTAAAAATGCAATTGTGTTTGAAACACAGAAGTAACATTGCTTCTTTTGTAAAAATGTCAATGCATTACCAAATGAGTCACCAAGTGAATTTGAATGGATCTACTTCCATTATAGCTTTCGATTCCTTGTTATCGACAATCGTCTGCTGACGGTCGTAAGGCTCATTGGGAAGATCAAAATTTTTAAAACAGAAGCGATCAAGGTAAAAAATATATCCTGGGGTATCCTGAGGTAACTGACCCATACACGTCGTTGAGATTGCGTGTGGTTTGTGCTGCGTTGGTGCCACGAAACATCTTGTATTCCTAAAAAGTTATTTTGTACTTAGCTAAACATAGAAATATCTACGGAAATGAAAAGGCTAGACAATAAATGTATAATTTCCGAGTATGTAGTCTCTCCCGTGTCTCGATGTGTCGCTATCCTCAGCTAACCTATCGTATTAAGTAGTATTAGGTACTATTAATATGCTCTTTCCGTCTGACACTGATAGTTTAATGTTAATTTACATCGCGATTCAATAAACCTCATTAAAAGTCAACATAAACATTTTACTTAACGTCCCTATGACTTGTTCCTCACGTACTCTTCGCATGTGCTTTGAAATAAAACGTATGAGATATGCCTAGATGCTATATTATAGAAGTATAATTAGAAATAAACTATGAATATTTAAAGCTTTTAAATGATTCATTCACAGCGGGCTTGCTGATTGTTTTAGTTCACTATATTTGTTAAAATGAGTTTCTTAATTATTATCTTATATTATGTCTCAATTACTATATTAGGGCTACTAGTTATAGGATGAAGTGCCAGCTTCGTATTTGAAAAAATGTTTTTCTTATTTGTAAAAAATCGTATTTGAAAGATTGCTCTGTTCATAACCTTACAAAGGTCTTTATTTATCAATCTATTGGTAACCAAGGGATTGATTATATTATTAATGAATTGATTAACCAAACCAATTATTGGTTTCGTAAGATGCGCTGACATATAGATTATTAGCTTGATTCGCTTTCTCATTTCGTTAGTAACCTTCACTGCCAAGTCAGAAGTTGTGTGTTCGGTTCCTACTAAATACAAATATATGACAAATCCGAGTGGTCTTCTTCATCTGCGTGTACAATAATGTAAGTAATTATCTAGGTAATAAATATAGTTAATAAAAATGTATATATGAATGTTTATCTCCTGTTTGGTTACATCAAAACAGGTAGGTTCAGATATTCGTGTGTAAGTTATTCCAATATAGATCAAATTATTCGTTATAATAGTTCTCTCCTAATCCATAATTTATGTTTAACAGATTCGAATGTATGGCGTCTGTATGACATGAGAGTAATGTATTACGGGGCTGTTCAGTGGACGCGACAAGTCAGGTTTATTTTATGGTTTTCTCAATGGTATTATTAATGAACTGTCCCGTGTTGCGCCAAGCATCTGCCACACACGCATGCGTACATAAATCACGTATTATAAAATGTAAGTACATTTAAGAATAATTCATTCAGTTCATAGTAACGTTCGTTCAAACGTTTGCCAGCTAACGGCAGTAAATTTAAAAATGGAACAAATAATTTGTTTTGTTTAATTTCCTTCCTTTTCTTCTTAAAATTAAATGTTAATCGTTTAATAAGTATTGTAATTTTAATGTGTTGGTAAATTCTTGACGATTAATAGTTGAATGTTTCTAAATAATATTTTGAATATGAATTGATTCTGAATGTTAAATTGATTTGCAAAATCTGTTGAATTTAGCAGTCTATGTACCTGAGTGTAGTAAATGTGTCAGTGTAGTATGTTCCAAATTCAAAATGATAAGTTAATTGTATGCAAAGAATAGTAGTACCTATCGATTAGATTTGTTACGATTCTTCGTGTTGATTAGATCTTTTGATAACATTTTTTCTCTATGAAAAATATGTAGCTAGACAGGTGCTAGAAAACTATATGGTTTGAATACGCATTTATATGTACATATATCTAATCAATTAATGCGAATGTACTCGTATATGGAGGATATGTGATGGCGCTCTTTATAATTCTTCGTGAACCGGTGGAATGACATGGACTGATAATTGTGATTGTTGTTAATCGGTTTATTTAATCGTTAATATCCATTATACACATAAACTTATTCAATACGCAAAGGTGTCGCCGAAATCATTAAATCACTCGACAGCAGTCACCATTGGTCATTTGTCAAGGATGCGATTTGCTGTTGCCCAACTTGAAAGACCGCTTGCGATAGCCCGCCGCGTGACTGTTTCCAAAGGTCCCCACACTCACCTCATATACTCGTAATTCCTCAAGACTAGCTTCGACAATTCTAAATATTCAAAAGTCACCACTCGTCACACAAAGTTTCAAAGTGCGTCATTTTCACACAGCACAAAGAAATCAGTAAAGCAAGTTGAGCTGGTATAACTTACTGCGCATTCTTGTAATGACTAACAATATGAGTTCCGTTATCAGAGTGACTCGGAGCTTGGAGCTAAAGCTTTTTGTTCTACTTACCTGCTTGTGTAACTTAGCTGTTAAGTTGTTGGTGGATTTTAATGCACTGTAATTTCAAAGGTAATATATTGCTGACTGCTGTTACACTGTTAGAGTTAATGAATGGTTTTCAAACGCTCTATTCAACTTGAGTAGATAGGTACTCCACTCGTTGGGCGCATTGAATGAAACGACCCATGTCATGTTTTATGAAAGCTATCGTTATATTAATGGTTATTACATCAAAATCTGATTGAATTTGGGAACAAATTCCTATACAATCCATCTGATTCGAAATTAGCTCAAGTCTATGCTACAGTAATAAGACAGTTGATATACAATAACGAAAAAATTTAAATACATCCATACGTAGATAGTATTACATCAATACGCAACAAATACATACTAGTACTCATCTTACAAATATTTGTTCTGGATGATAGTTTTGACATCACAATTCACCTCTACGCAGCGGTCAGGGTCACTAGTCACTAGATCAACAAAACAGTCATATTCCCATGCTATTATTTTTAATAAGTGTACGTCTAGTAAACGAATATTAAAACTTTTATAAATCTTTAGCGATTTGAAAACTAGTCCGTAAGAAATATTACTCTATTTACGTAATCGTCTCAAAATACAACTTCATCAACTAGCAGATTCTCACACCGCCCTCCGATCTGATATAATCATTTATTATTCAGTCAGTCAATTGTTATAGCTTTCTTTGAATCTATTTATTGTTGTTATCACCGCACTATAACTTCCTGAGAGTGCAATTAAGGTTGTTGACCGCGCCTATAAAGCTTACATAATTGTTATTAAGGGTCATTGCACACTATTGCGGTTGTTTTACACGCTTCAACCAAATATCCTTAAATTGGTTTTTAATGCAACATATTCATATTTATCTGGGATTTGGAACTAAGTATCGATATATTCTAATTTGAAAAATATGGTACCGTGACAACAATGGGTCCAATTTGTTCTTCGAATGATCCACCCGATACTGCATACAGAACTTTAAGTTCTATTTGATGTATCTCATCAACAGAATTCAGTGGTAAAATTGCATAACGTGGCTGTATCGCCACCATTTAGTTCTGTGTTCATTCAAAATATTGTTTTTGCAAAGCTACACTTCAATGTTAAGTTGTGA
The DNA here is from genome assembly GCA_018244755.1 of Jemadia pseudognetus. Classification (NCBI taxonomy): domain Eukaryota; kingdom Metazoa; phylum Arthropoda; class Insecta; order Lepidoptera; family Hesperiidae; genus Jemadia; species Jemadia pseudognetus. The sequence continues at coordinate 8,521 of DWTO01005285.1, forward strand.
AATTAGTTGCTGACTCAGTAATATTGACACTTCTATCGCTCTGAGCGTTGATTTAATACATTTAGTGATATATATAATATATATATGACCATAAGTACCAAAAAACTTGGCTACGTATTATACATACATACATACATACGAGTATGATTCGGTTTTTGGAAGCATTGTAGTGTCCCAACCGCTAAATAATAAATTTAGATGTTTGATCATGTCGAAAACAAAATTCTTAAGACTTGATGTATGATTTAGTATCTTTTAATCCTTTTATCTTTTCTTTTCGTATCTATAGTTGTCAGTGCAGTTAGGTATAGGTAGCTCATAAATTAAAATAGTCTGATTGTATTGGTACTTTAGTGTAGATCGACCCTTATCTTAAACTCTCAGACATTTATATTATGGACAGTGTATTAAGTCCATTTACAAACTGGACCAACTACGTAACACAAAGTTGCCTTATACTTACCATTATAATAGAACTATTATTTTCCTTATTATTGAATGAGCAAATAAATTTGTAAATACATTACTAATGTTTCCACTATGTATAAAATGCGGTCGATCTTTACAATTAAAAATGCTGTTAGGGCGATCGCATAATTTGTTTGTCATAGTGAACACTACGTCTTGAGGAAATATTGCCAGTATTAATTAGCTATTATACTAGAAGTTTCTATGAACTTTGAAATGTTACTCTATATAATTTACGATCAAATAGTTTTGTCAGTGTGTTGCCCCAAGTACGAGTACTGTACGAGTAATTGTTTTTAAGATATTTACTTACAGAAGTAGAAGTCGAGCTGAGAAATAATTTTCAAAATTAGATAAATATTACTAATATTACAGTTTTGTATTGCCAATCGACTGTTGGGACGTTTTTACAACCAGTGTTTGTACCAATAAAATGACCAAAGCAAGTGTACTGACGACTAGTAATATACTATCCATAAATCGTCTTGTCAATTAGTAGCAACTGTAAAGTTTTGAAAGCGAATATCATATAGGTACGTATATTCAGAAAGCCTTCATTCACTGTGCAACGCGGGCGCATAATGCAAAACTGTTGCGGGGTCCAAACATAAATTAATGGTTATATTTACCGACGTAATTTAACTATTAGTTTCGAACATATCCGAGATCTTACTTCTTTAGCTTTCGCGGAGCGTACATCATTGCGACAACCGATTTTGAAAACGCACATAACACATTAATTATATTATTAATGAAGCTCGCGTCAGACTGCAAACTCCCAGTATGGGAAGCTGAAATGTACACCACTAAAATGCCACTGCTTTTTTATGTACAATCACTAAGTACTGAGACTAGGTACTTTGCAATAGCGATATACATACATAACACGAAATCGGTGTATAATAGTGCGGAATTATGAACGGAATTAAGAACGGAATTAAACGAAATTTACACGCATATAACAATATCTGATCGCCGATAATTAACGGGTTAATATAAATTTATATAACAATGAGTGAGTGATAATTCTTCTCGTGACTGGAAGCGAGCGGTCTGTTCGTACGTAACTGTTAATGGTGGGTTACGGCGCTCGGCGTTATGGACGTGGGGTTGGGCAGAACAATGGCTTCCGGCACCTGAATTGGACTGTTAGCAAGATATCTAGGTCTATAACAGTGTTTCTCAACCTGTTCTATGTTACGATCCCTGAAAAAGCGAAAAAGTTAATTTAATGAGCCTTGCGACCCTTCTGTAAAAGGATACTATATAATTAATCGTTTTAATCATAGTATTAAATTAATTTAAATAAAGCTGTTAGTTGAATTAAACTTGTCTAGTTGAATTAAACATGTTTATTGTAAGGTAATTTTTTTTTTCATATTTCTATGACGTGGTAATATTTATTTTTTAAACAACAAAGGATACATATATTCCTTTGCAGAATCCTATTTTTTATAAATATAGCGATTCCCTTTAATAACAAACAAGACTCCCTTAAGGCTCGGGACCCCCGATTGAGAATCATTGGTCTAGAAAATATTACCTGCGTTCTACTCGGATGATTAACGTTACAATTGTACGTATGCCGTGTTAAGCGATGTAAGCGCACTTTGAAATAATTGTTTACTGGTATATAACAGCGTTGTAGCAATTATGAGTACACGTATTGTCTCGTTCATCTTAGTGAATTCCTTTTATCGTAGGAAAATAGACTAAGCATTCTATTTGTAGTGTATATACTGGTACAAAGCCTTTAAAAATAGTGAAGTGAAATTAAAAACTATGCTCATAATTGATAGTTAATTAAACAATTTGACTGGCCCGTTGGTGCAGTGGTTAGTGAACCTGACTGTTGCGTCGGGGGTCGTGGGTTC
>DWTO01005286.1:0-10862 GCA_018244755.1 Jemadia pseudognetus
CCCTGGGACAGGTCAGCTCTTATAGTAAATATTTACGTTTTCGTGAATTGTTAGTTTCATACACACTTTCGACTGAATATTGGATTATTAATCTGTACATTTTTCTTTACTAGTCTATTGTAATGTGTCATTGTCGTTTACGAGACCGACTGAATGCCAAATTGCATTTTCTACCAGCTTACCATCTAGGCTGTGCAAGGTAGTTGCACTATAGGCTAATTCCATACTAGGAATTAAACGTAACTGTTAAAACTTGCGAGTGTGCTACACTCCTCTGTCTAACTCTTCCGTGATTACGGGCGTGATGTTACGTGTCACCATAAGCTTCCATCCACCCCTAGTTGCTGCCTGCACCCGTGCCTCGTCAATCACAAATTATATAAAAAAGCGAATTCTTGTAATTTGCACCACATCTATATAGGACGTGTTTATTGTTTATCAATGAAAATATACTCTAACGCTGCGGCTGTTATGATGACATTTATTTACAAGCGGCACCGCTCGACGAGTTATGCTCATTTGAAATTCAAATAAACATCGACACTTTATAGGTTGCATAGCTGTCCGCGGCGCACGAGCCGATATGATCCGCGCCCTTGTAACTCTAAATATAGATATACTGTGAAAGAGTTTGTCACGTTTTTTCTAGTCACGTTATAAATCTCTCAATTCCCATAGGGGTCAGACGCGAAACAGCGAGTACCAAATATCTCAGCCCCTGCAGACCGGACAGTGTTCTCTTACATTTTATGTATCCTATACGAATATGTAAATAATTTGGATCGTTATAACAGTTGCGTCACTTTCGTAAACAGGCAGAGCACACAAAATAAACCATGATCGTGCAACGTTTAAAATTTACAGAAGTTAAACTTGTTATTTCAAAAGAATACGTTTAAATTTAATTCCGCTAAAAATTCAAATTTAGAAAAGGCATTTACAATGCTTATTTTTGGTTGCATATAAAAAAATTGCAACCGATTTGATTAGGTATATATCTTAAAATGTCCCCAAAAATACTACTGAATATATTGCTGAATTATATTTTGGTTGTATTTAAACGATTTCTATTTAATGTTTCGTTATCGTGTCTGTTTATGTGTTAGCCCTACTAAGAACATTATTTAAATATATTTCTAAACGAGATCTATACACATTTGCATTTCGCTATGGTCGGCCGGTCGCAATGAATGCATTTACCGAATATGTGGTCGCAGAATGATCTGGAACGAATATTTAAATACGCCGTTGTTGGACATAAAACCGTAACAAATTCGCACTATTTACGATTGTTGTCTGACGTCAATGATTACAATGTTTGGCAAAGCGCTCAAGACAAACACTGAGAATTTCATTCACATTTATAGGGATATTGCAAACAGAAAATAACTGTAGAATAGTTATATTATAAGGTTTTCTGATGTCTAGTTGTACACTTAGGCCTCCCCTTAAAAGGTTATTGCTTATAATTTCCAAGTCTCGCACAACGCTACAACGCGTGGCCAAGACACTTAGCCGCGTCTAGGCTGACCGCGCCATACTGTGTCATAGATTTATAGATTACGTGTTTAATATTTTCCAGCGAAACGGTAAGTAAAACATGTCTTTTTTTATCCAACCGCAGGTGTTCAAAAACCAAAGCAATACTTAGAGACCTACTTACGCTATTCTTTATGCATACGTAGTAAGTTTTATCTCGCATATCTCTATGCACTTGACCTTTACGTACTGTATAATATTTTTATGATCGTTGCAAGAGTAGGTACGTATTAAAAATTATTCACTCACAATCTCAGAGCCACGTGTTTTTGTTTGTCACTCGCAAATTTGTAGGTACGAGGCGGACTGTGTTCGCGATACTGCTTACATTATGACTCGAAATATTTATTGCAGTGTATCTACTGTTAGTTGTATTACATATACAACATATATTAATTTTTTTGTTATTTCAGTATACTACATATATAGATATAATTTATTTTTATCATTTCTACAGAGTAAAAAAAACATTGTGATATCACGATAAAATTTGGTAATAAAGTGTATTTTAATAATAATTGTATATACTTTCTTGCGATAAAAAATATTGCGATGGTGGTGATCTTCAAAATATACCCAGTACCTTAGGTGAGATACCGGATGGGACGAAACACGAAATAGTGAAGCATCGTCATCACTATCAGCCTACTGCAGTCCAATGCTGGACATAGGCTTCCCCTGAGGCTAGGCATACGGGTTGGGCATCATGAAACGACAAACGAAACAATACGACCTGTCCATAGACACATATGTTATTTCCCAAGCATTTTCAATTGTATATATCCCATACATTTTCAACCATCATACATCTGAATAAAAACTTGTTAATAATAGTTTAACCTGCGTGTTGACTGTCAATAAAACAGGAATAAAAAGCGAGACTGCTGTAACATTGAACCTTGGCTAGCATCCATGTACCATTTCATCCTGGGCTTAGAAAAAATAACTAAATACAAGCCCAACTGGCCGGCTCTGCGCGCGCTGGCGGCGCGCCAATATTCGATTTATGCGCGCTGTGCGCCACAGAGTAGATACGAAGACAGTGTCTAAGGGTATTTCTTAATAGACGAACTCGTAGAGTAGAACAAATTTTGATCGTGTTTGAAATAGAATTACTATACCATAACGGGACGTAAGAACGCAACTGGTCAAATTTGGGAGTGTCCTACACTCCTCTGCCTACCTCTTCGGTGATTACAGACGTGATATTACATATATGTTACGTTTAAAATATACGTCTATAGTATAATTCACTAAGTTTATTTCACATTTCAATTGTTTTCTAATAGGAGAATGCTCAAAAGCCGTTACCAAACATTTGAAATGTAAAATTTGGTTTTGTCTAACACATTAAACGTTTATAGAGAACTAGAAAACAAACGAAAAAATTGGTAAAACATACCATATAAAATTGTAATACGAATTGCCGCGAACAAACAACAGACAGACAAATCATAATGAAGTCATAATAAAACAATTCATAAACATAGGTCAGTAGTAATAATTACAAGAGCAATTGGTCGCGTCCACGCATCGGTTCCTCATACTCGATCAATTAGTAAAATGAACGGAAGAATATTATTTGTCATGATTCATTAAGTACGATATACGTGGCAACAGTATCTATATATTTGTAAATTTATATGCATATGTGGTTTTATCAGTCGTCCGGTTACCATAACACGAGCTCTCATGACGTTTATTTTTGTTGATGCTAACAAGAAAAATAATATATTCAAATACCACGTCAAACTGGCAGCCTTATAAATCATTCTGTCCGTGATGTCTTGTAAAACTGTAAAACACGTTTATTTATGATGCCCGTGTACGTATGAAAAATGTTTGTATGTTGTCATGACGACCAAATCGATGTGTCATTCCAATGTAGATTTAACTTAGAATACGAACATCTTATATTCGTTAAATTTGAGCAAAGATATTGATGCGCAATATAGCATTCAGTACATGCACAGTATGTAATATTATGAAATATAAGTATAAGTATTTCCTTTGAAGGGGGAGTAAAAACTCTCCGTCCGACGCGCACGTATGAAGAGAGTGATGAATGTTGACAAAGAACGGCAGATTTTTAAGGATTGAGATATAGTGTAAACTCTTTATAACGAGTATATAACTTTATAACGAACGCACTCTCCGCCTACCCCATAAGGGACTCGGCGTGAAGGTGTGCACGTACGTTTGATAACAAACATAAAGCCGCGCAGTACTCACCGGAGTCGCCGACGGCCTGGCTCAGCGTGTGCTCCGTGAGCGGGCGCAGCGCCTCCACAGCGCTGATGTAGCCCAGGCGGTCCGCCAGCGCGCACGCCGTCTGCCCCGTCTGCGGACGTATCCACATACAGCCGCAGCTCAATACTGAACGCTTTATTTGTTTATATAACATCTATATAGGCAAGAGAGGAGCGCTTGTTCGTGATATGGTTTCACAACAATATTTGTAGGTGAGTGTCTGAACTTACGGCGGACAACGCGTTCGGATCGGCGTTGTTTTTGAGCAGCAACTGAATGATGAGAGTGTGCCCCTGCTGCGCGGCCTGGTGCAGGGGGGTGAACCTGGAATGGGAAATATAATTGTTAACATGTTAAGGTGGTGGTACCTCGAACGTAATATAATAAGAGGACGTACATCTCACTCGATATTAAGTAATAATTACCACTCCTAGGGTCAAGCGAAAAGCTTCAGATTCAATCTTAGGTATCAAAATCAACCCTCGCCTGGTATACAACAGACGAGGCTTTGTCGATCAACTAACAACCCTTTAGTGTAGTGTATGTCTGCACGTGTAACTGCCGCGCTCACCCGTGCGCGGCACGCGCGGACACGTCGGCGCCGGCCTCGAGCAGCGCGCGCGCGGCCGCCAGGTGGCCGTGGTGCGCGGCCGCGTGCAGCGGCGTGTAGCCGTCGCGCGTGCGCGCCGCCACGCGCGCGCCCGCGCCGCACAGCGCGCGCACGGCGCCTGTGCGGCCCTCGCCCGCCGCCAGGTGCAGCGCCGTCAGCCCTGCCGCGTGCCGCCTCGCTTTATTACACTTCATGCCTCGTTCTAATCAAACTATTGTAATAAACGAGCATTTTTTGTTTTGATTTTATTTTCATTTTTAAGTTCACATTCAACTTTAATTCGATCGTTGGTAGCGGTCCAGATAACTACTAGCTCCGTTAACCGTTTTTTTAAAATCTTCCTTGTATAGTAGGTAATAAGATTATTTATCGATGTTTCATTCACCATTGTTCGCGGGAACGTTGACGTCGGCTCCTCTCTCGATGAGCATCTCGACGCAGTCCTCGTGACCCTCCTGCGCGGCCATGTGAAGCGGCGTAAAACCTGCCTTCGACTTGACTCCCGGATCCGCATCTGATGTGTAGAAACGAGGGTTCTCAACCGATATTGAACAAAATAAATTGCATTTAATAACTTTTCATTCTCATTATTTAAAAATCCAATAGCCTTGCATACAACAGAAAATTTTTGCTTGTTTTATGTTAAACACCCAGTAAATTTTAAATAATGCACACATAATAATAATTTTCATTTAAAAAAAATGTAGGTCATGGTCAGCTTACATAAAATCAATACAATTGAACATAAACAAAATAAAATATGTACAATTTTCATCAAAATCATTCAATTTAACCTTATTGTTCATTATATAATCGACTGATCTGAAAACATAAAAAAATATCATATAGAATACTCACCGTGTTCTAGTAATGCGAATGCAATGTCGGGATGATTGTGTCTGCAAGCGATGTGCAAGGCGGAATGGCCGTTCTTCGCGAGGGAGTGCGGCGAGGCACCTACGGTCAGACAGGGCTAGCTTACGGTCTAGCTACACTAAAACACACTTTATGCTCATTGAAACATGATTTATTTTACATGTACCCGGGAAATAGCTGATGTTGAGCACTGCACTTACATTTTGATGTTTATTATGAAAAATTCCTAGTCACTAAGCATTCTATCTAAAAATAAACTCACACTATGATAATGGAATTATGAAAATTTTCTCTAGAACTATCTTTCCTACGTTATTCGTTTTATAGGAATATCGTGAACGGTGACCTAATTGCTGAGTGAACGTGATAAATCATGATGACAATAAACTAGTTCACCAACTGAACGTATCATTGATGCTTTTGTGTATCTCTACTGAAATTTAAATCATTTTGAAAAGATTTTTTTAATACTTATTTTTCAGCCAAGTTTTTAAGTTACGGCCAATTTGTTTTATGTTAAGAAAAGAGCAATTCGTTTAAATTATATTACGTCACTAATTGCTAATGACTTAATATGTATATCAAAACATATATTCAAAGATTCCGATATATCTATGGGGCTATCAATACATTTTTTTTAATGAATAACACAGTTGCAGACAACAATCCTTCCTAGAAGGAATACTTTCTAGAAGATTCTAATCAAAATCGCAAGTGCATATAGTTTACGGGGCAAACTTCAGATAAAAGAAGTTTTTGTAAAACCCTCTTTGGGTTCATCTTGCAGAGTATAACTCCCGTCGAGTGCGGCAACCCTGTGATGGGAGCGGGGGTATGTGTGTGCGCACCCTTGTCGAGCAGCAGCAGCGCGATGTCGGGGTGCCCGTAGTAGGTGGCCATGTGCAGCGGCGTGATGTGGCTGCGGCCCGGCGCGTGCGGCGCGGCGCCGCGCGCCAGCAGCAGGCGCGCCACGCCCGTGTCGCCGTACTTGGCGGCCAGGTGCAGCGGCGTGAAGCCCTTGCGCGTCTCCGCCTCGATGGGCGCCTCGTGCTCCAGCAGGATCGACGCCACCTCCTCCTTGCCTGCGGGCGGGGGACACCGCTTGTGATGCGACTGAGCGCCGCTTGGAGCGCAAGTGTAAATCCATGAACCATCCACCAAAAGGCAAATACATACGGACGCTTAATAAAAATTATATATTTACGAGACAAATCCAAGAACAAAACTATGTAAATTAAGTATGAATAACGTAGTTAGGACATATTTTTACTTTTTCGTGAGTTACGTTAAAATTGATATGTTCTATCTTAAGTCCCACAGGCGGTACAGCGAGTGTCAGCAACCATCACGCATATATTGACTTATATCGTAACATAGCTGTGTATGTAAGACACGGTAGGACGCGGAGGTAGTCGCGGCGCACCTTCCTTGGCGGCGATGTGCAGCGGCGTGTAGCGGTCCTTGGTGGCGGCGGCGACGTGCGCGCCGTGCTGCAGCAGCAGCGCCGCGATGTCGGCGTGTCCCAGGCGCGCCGCCACGTGCAGCGGCGTCTGCTCCTCGCGCGCGCGCGCCTCCACCTGCGCCGCACGCCGCCGCGACCGCGTCACCATTAATTAAGGCATTTATTCAACATCAGGCTATTTAAATTCATTTTCATATTGACATAGGTACTATATATGTTTCCTTGTTAACTGTAGAAACTTATATGAATTTAAAAATAGATAACTTTACGTTTTAGATCCGTTTAGAAAAACTATGAGTTTTTTGTGAATCTATTATATGTAGTCTACTCATAAAATTGAAGCGTAACTAATGTGAGTTACATTAGTTGCACGTCAGTTTCTAGGGTTTCACAAACTTGTAATATGTATACAGTTTTAATGCTATCATTACCTATTGCTGCAATTATACCCAAATAGAAGTAGAACACATTACAATATACTGAAGGTACTTTTCTGCACATACAAATGCAAAGAATATTTTTCCATAAGAAACCAAAATAGTATGCAATAGGCGTCGTTATCGCTCATTGGGCGCTGCGCGGGCGCGCACCTTGGCGTTGTTGCGCAGCAGCACGCGCACGAGGTCGGTCTGGTGCGCGCGCGCCGCCAGGTGCAGCGGCGTCTCGCCGCGCGCCGTGGCCGCGTCGGCCGCCGCGCCCGCGCCCAGCAGCACCAGCGCGATGTTCATGCAGCCCATGAACGACGCCACGTGCAGCGGCGTCAGCCCCGACTCCGTCGTCGCCGACTTGCCTGCGGGCCCAGCGACACCCTCTCAACCACTGTTTACCTCCCCCCTTCGCCCCTGCCAACGCGGTCGATCACCGCCGATACCGTTTCAGTTAAAGATTCCATTTTCAGATATATTATTTTTTTTGTACTTATTGTAAGTAATCGAAAATAAGTATTTCAGTTTATACAACATATATAACAGTTGATACAACAGATAATATTTCTAATGTATCTCCCTCTGGCTGACTGAACTCGAACATAACTTGAATTATATTTAAGACAAAATAAAAATCTGAATTAACTACCGAACTATCAACGAATTAAACAAATACTTAGACATTGTGACTCACTGGCGCCATATTTGAGCAGCAGCTCCACGACCTTGAGCCGGTTCTTCTTACAGGCGATGTGCAGCGGCGTGAAGCCGTTGAGCGCGCGCGCGTTTGCGTCCGCGTTCCTGTCCAGCAGTAACTTCGCCACCTGTCGCACAGGTAGCCGTGTTCATGTTACGACAGTGGAACTATATGTAACGAGTACACGTAAGTAAATAAGTAACTACAATTGATCATTATTTATATTCTTTGCTCGCAATAACATGCAGCCAAAACAGATCACACTTCGGTACAATAAAATATTTTTAGGGAGAACCCTGCATAGGAATTCGTAATAAAAATTTGATAAGCGTCGATCGAGATGGAAGTGTATTTCAATGAGCACGAAGCCGCGCGCCACCTTGACGTGCCCGCAGTGCGCGGCCACGTGCAGCGCCGTGAGGTAGTCGACGGTGACGTCGTCGATGGGCGCGCCCTCGCTCAGCAGCACGCGCGCCGTCTCCACGTGCTCGCCCTGCACCGACATGTGCAGCGGCGTCAGGCCGTTCTGGAAGCGCACACACCATACATTGCAGTTCTCTGATCATTTTCACCTTTGCAACAAATCCCGCAAACTATCTCGCTGTATAATTTGACGGGTAAGTGGATACGTAAGTAGCTTCTGTAGTAGTAACTAACGAATACAATGCACAGTACAAAAACAACACACAAGGTGAATATACAATCCTCCATATACCGATGTATCTCTGGTGTAGAGCCAACGAACGAGCGAGAAACTCGGAGAATGTGCGTGTGCTCACTTTCGTTTTGCTGGTGATGGGCGCGGAGTGCTGCAGCAGCCTGGCCACGACGTTGCTGTGTCCGGAGCGCGCGGCGCAGTGCAGCGGCGTGAGCCCGTCGCGCGTCACCGCCGCTATGTTAGCACCTGCACACGCGCTACTGTGACCAGCTGCACCTGGGACTCCGCACCCGTACATAATTATAGTGGGCCTAACTAAGAATGGAGGCTCTACGAGAACGCTGACTTTACACGTTCTGTTTTACATTTCAACGTATTGAATATTTTTTAATAATAATTTCCTTATTCTTCCTCGCTATTGGTCTTATTGCTGAACACTATTATAATAATATGGTATGCTCAAACCATTCTTACTGAGACTGGTGCCTGAATATAGCAAGTACACAACACTGCATTCCTTTGGTCTCGCTGTTAGGAAAATTTAAAAATGGTATACCGTTCTCGACGAGCAGATCCACCATGGCCAGCTGTCCCCACTTGCTGGCCACGTGCAGAGGCGTGATGTTGTGCTTGGCGGCTCGGCCCGAGTCCGCGCCGGCGGCCAGCAGCGCCTTCGCCACGCCCACGTTGCCGTAGTGCGCCGCAATGTGTAGCGGCGTGAAGCCCGACTTGGAGCACGCGTCGGGGTTGTGTTCGTTCTGGGAAACGGGAATTTATCAATGAATAATAGTAACAAATTCGGCGTAACATATATAACGGTTTGAGGTCATAATTTGGATGCCTTTTCACGAAATAGACAATTTAAAGAAATAAAACTGAAGTCTACCCACCAAAAAGTTAAAAAGGCGATAGTAACGTATAATACATGCGTATAATGAATGGTAATGACATTACCTCGAGTAGCAGAGTAGCTGCCTTGACGTCGTTCTTTTTGGCGGCGATGTGCAACGCCGGCAGCCGGACCTTGCCCCGCGTGTCCGACTCCAGGAGCTCCGCCACCACTCGGTCGTGTCCTTGCTGCATCGCTACCGCGAGCGGCGTGAATCCATCCTGGGACATTTATCAGCTGATTTTAATATATGGGTAGGTAACTTAGAATAACTTAATATCTAGTACCCAAGTAGGTAGTATCCGATGGAATTAAGGATTAACTTGTTTTTATATAAAAGTACATTTTGTTTAATATACTGGAGCATGTAGAAAGGGTATGAAAGACAGAATCGCTAATAATGTTCTTTGCTCGTATGTGGGACCTTTGGTCTAGCAGAAAATATTAAACATTCTATGACATCACATTACTTTGCGGACACCGCAATTGTATTGTTTATATGAAAGTTTAATTGTATTACAATCTTTCAACAGGATACCCTTCACTTCACTTACCTTTAGTTGAAAGTAATTTTATTAAATACAATGCGTCTTTTTAACTATATATATAGCGTTATAAAAAAATATATATAGCGTTGCGACTGTGCACATAGCTCGTCGAGCAGCCTACATTTATTTGTACACTATTTATTCGATTTACGGTTTTAAAAGAACCAACAATCCGCTTCTTTAATTCTTCTCATTCTAAGAGGAGAGATGTGTCCATTATTGGAGCTATAAAGCGGTTTATAAGGATAAAGAAACAGGTTAAAATGTGTTCACCTCTGTAGCGAGGGTCTGGCTGGCGCCGGCGGCCAGCAGCATCTTGACGCAGCCCGCGTGGTTCTCCTGCGCCGCCATGTAGAGCGGCGTGAAGCCGGCCGCGGACTGCGCGTCCGCCTTGGCGCCCGCGCCCAGCAGCGCGCGCGCCACCGCCTCCTGGCCCGCGAGGCATGCTATGTGGAGTGCTGTGTTGCCTGCAATTAAACAATATATAAATGTAACATTGCCATTTCATTTTTACAATTTCGCCTAAATGTAGTATTGTATAATTGCGTTAATAGTTATAGAGACAGGTCTAGAGATGTTGACCTACCATCATGATACTTGACATATATAAGATGTAAGTTTTACCTTGATAATGACAAATCTCCCTACATTAAATATATAGGTACTTAAAATGAATATCACAAAAAACGTACGTAACATCACGCCTGTTATCCCCGAAGGGGTAGGCAGAGGAGTGTAGAACACTCCCACAATTTACCAGTTACGTTTACGTCCTACTATGGAATAGGTGGTGAGCCTATTGCCATGCACCGGGCACAAATCCAGACTCCAAGACACTACTAGAAAATTTAAATTAGAAAAATTCTATAGTGCCCGACCCGGGAATCGAACCCAGGACCTCCTGATTG
>DWTO01005287.1:0-10861 GCA_018244755.1 Jemadia pseudognetus
TTCAATATGATGATGAATAAAAAGTCGTGATCAGAGCAGATAAACGACCAGACCAGAGGATCACACGAACGTACATTTGACATTCGTTTGGGACAGAAATTATCCATTCTGGACTGTTTATGGTTTTAATTTAGAAAATGCATGTTTTTTTTTTACTTTTTTAATTGACTGTTAGGCGGTACGAAGTTCGCGGGTCAGCTAGTATATAATATGGCAGTTTGCTAACATAACTAACTAATGTACAATGTTTTTTTTTTGTAAAGTGGTATTACAATTTAATAATTATTGGAACGAAATTCCTTTACACGACAGGCGGCAAGTATTGAAAGGTGGAAATGGACACGTAAGCAGACAGATGTTATATGCAGCGGAACCAATAGGTGGCTGGTGTACACTATTGGAAGCATAGAAAACTCGTTAAAATTTATTTGTTTTAAATCATAGGTGAGTTACATTTTCATTAGATAGGGACTTTTTTAAATAGCTTGTAAGTACACCATGAGAGTTAGCAAGCATGATTGTTGATTAAAAGATGTCGGATTGAATCCCACCCAGGTCAAACATTTGTGATATACGGAAGAAGCGCTCATTTGGTATCTAGTCGTATAAAGAATGTATTCAGATACATATTTTGGAAACGTGCCACCCTACCCAAACAGATTCAATCCTAAACGAATGTGTGCGTATCAGGATATCAGACCTGTAAGGATAGAGATACTTGACAATCTGTTCTCCCTGCCTACACCATAACGGAACTGACGTGATAACAACATTAAAACTACATATTATATTAAAATCGACAAGAAATTACCAAACATAGTATTAATTACACATTGCGTACCGGACATCATATCAAACCGTGAATCAGTAACAGTAAACATGTTTAATATAATATTATCCTTTATCATAATCCATTAGGATTTAGTATGTCAAGTTCGTTTGATAAGGAATCACTAACTATAATATTAACATTTGTACTAATTAACTACCTCGTTGGTCCGCCCACGTTGGTAGCAAGCTCGGCTGACGTTGAAGAGGTCTTCACTTCAAATGTCGGGTCGGGAGCTATTGGATTTTTCTAACTTACATTTTCTTGTAGCAATTTACGTTTAGTATTTCTGAACGTTATATTTGAAGTACCCGCTTTCGACATCCCGATACGGTATTGTGTAAGATATGAGGGTGCTTAGGAGCCGACTAGGCAATGTGCGGCTGAGATCTCATTATTTCTTCAACTCCACTATAAATCTTTTATATTTGCGTTTTCCGTACACATTTAATAGTACTAGCAATGTTCATTTTAATATTAAACCTATCATGTCAATGAATATTAACTTAATAACGAAACTTTATATGTGTTGTCACATCTGATAATGATGATAATGATAAACATTGACAATAATATGTATTTATCATGTTGACAATGGGACGCCCGAGGTACCGATGGCTGGATGAAGCTCAGAAGGGCCTTGCAGAGCTGCAAAAGTCCAACTGGAAGGAGTCTGCCCAAGATCGGCGCGAGTGGCGTCTCTTAGTGTCGGAGGCCAAGATCCTCTATGGGTCGTTGAGCCGGCGTAGTAAGTAAGTAATAATAATTTGTGTGTATAACTGAGTACTAATATGTACAAGACACGTCACCTTCACTAACCTGTTCTAATTTCAAATTCCATGCGATGGGTGAGTACTTACGGAAAATACAAGTCGCAATGGACGCACCGCACCGCCCTCTTGTGCATCAACACGTGCCACTTGATCATTTGCTTCGAGCACGACTTGAACTTGCACAGGACGCACTTGTGCACGTAGTAGTGTTTCACGATGTGACGCTCGAGGCACACCTTGTTTGTGAAGCGTAGGTCGCATATGTCGCAGGTGAACGGGCCCGCTGACTGTGGAAAAGTAAAACTCACTTCACAACCGGTTTTGAACTAACAACGCCATCTAACGGCCCGGTGGAAAGACTCGAAAACTTCATGTAATCCACTGTCAATTTAAGTAGCTGGGTCATTGGAACTGTTAACACATTCAAACAATTTTTTTGTACAACTTATTCAATGACATAAATATCCTCCAGTGTACGGTTAAGTAGAATAACAAAATGGTGGTCTTCGTCGAGTGGATACTGATCCTGAATGGTCAATTAGCCATTGAGGTGAAGGATTAGTTGTAATGTCCAGGGTGCGCTAGGCAGTGTGTTCATACTCCATCAGACATAGTCGCTTGGGGAGGCTGCTTACACGTACCCCACAATATGATGTTAATTAATTGAAGGTAAATGTAACATGAATTATTGGCCAAGTCAAGAAATGCTTAGTGTAATTTAAATATTTGTTACAATGACATTAGAGTCAATAGTCCATTTCAATCAGAGTTTTAAGTGATACTGAACATAAGGTCAGACCTGAGTGTCCCTGAAGGGGTAGACAGAGGAATGTAGCACTGCCATTTGATATTGTAATGGTATTAAATTCTATAAAGCATAATATAAGAGCAATGATTAACATACCTCGTCATGATAGCTCACATTGTGTTCATAAAGCTTCTTAAGGCTCTGAAACCCATGTATACAATCATTGCATTTATACAGTTGGTTTTTAAAAAACTCAGTCAATCTCTCAGTTTCTCTCAGAGTATCCAGTTTGCTCGCTTTTATCTTGACTTTAACTTTGAACAATTTCACGTCAGCCAACTGTATCCTGGTAATTTGAAAGTGGCCTTCCAGGTCCTTCCTGGTCATGCGTATCTGTTTTCTAACTTTTTTAACTTTCTGCTCATTGGACACTTCCTCAACATTACCTGTTGCATCATTTAAGTTACAATTTGCCTCATTGAATTTATCACTGGCATCGTTTAAGTTACTATCGGATACATTTAATTTATTGTTGTGATCATTTAAATTCACGGGATCATTAGAAATAGAACCATTCAGATTCACCATTATGTCTACACCGTTGTATATTGTATCCAACGCTGTATCAAACTGACATTGAGTGTCCACTGTTTGACTTATTTCTTTGATCATTTTCATTTCAGTTTCATTCACACCACTCGGTGTATTGTTACAGTAGTCTGACGCTAACGGCATATCATTCGGTGTGATTGTGACATGTTCATTGTCATTCACACTATCATTATCATTGAAATCATTCGACGAGCTGTCATTTAAAGCTGTATCAACTGTACTCTCTTGGTCTGAAATTATTTTGTCAATGTTAGGGATGTCTTCCGCTGTTATCACGTCGACCCTTATTGAGGGGTCTTGCGAATTAGATGAGGTCTTTATATTAATCTGAAAATTTTAATTAATGTGACATAAGACACTAGTACCATTACAAAGGTGATGTTCGAAGGATGCGAGATTGACTTTGATCTGAGCGACTATAGTACTGTCCCTTTTTGAAGTGATAATTTATTATGGAAGGGTAAACCGTTTCGTTATGTAACGTGTATGAGAAAGAGAAGCCTGTGGGTCTGGCTTCCCTTTCTTACACACATACGGCAGCAACAGGCGGGCCCCTTCTCTATCACTCTAACCCACAGCACTAGCTGTATTTTGGACAGATGCTTCTCTCCTATCTTTCCAAGACTCACTGTTTAGTGTGCGATAGACATATACTGTTGGCAGTGAGCATATAACCAAAAATATCACCACTTTTAGAAGTGATTATAAATTAAATTTTATGTATATTAATATGATAATATAAGGAAAGGTTATTTATTAATAAAGTATTTTGTTGATTATAAAATATATTTTATTCTTGATTACAATTCTAGTAGGTACCTATATGTACATTAAAATTTAATGTATGTGCTAGTGATGTAACGAGTGTTCGCATTCGCCAATATTCACAATTTTTTGAGCATTCGCATTCACAAAATTTCAGCAAAAATGAATATCAGAAAAATGGTTAATAAAATCAAAATATTTTTTCAAATCTTTTTTTGTAGTAATAACAATGCAATTTTTTATATTTTTTAAAACAAAAAAGTAGCTTAACCTCGAAATCACATGATCAGTCAGCACTAAGACTTTATCATTTGGTATTATTTATTAATTTACTTTACTTTGCGCAACGAAGCTTAACAATTAAATTTTCATTAGGACTTATAAGACAAAAGATATATAATGCAATGTAAACAAACAAAAAAAAACCGGCTATGAAATTTTCTACAAACACTGAATATGTGCTTTCGTGAATGTCGGTATGGAATATTCGCATTCACGTTCACAAATTGACATTAGTTACATCACTAGTATGTACATTATTAATATCATTACTTACGTACATATATAATGATATTAATATATTATATTTAATATCATTATTTAATCCTACAAAAGTAACATTTGACTTAAGGCAGCTATAATAAGCAATGAAATTTCTACACTGTATGTCATCTAAAAATCTTGCAAAGACTGCATCATGTACAGTTGCATGACTTATAGCTTTGTATGGCTTATTAATCATAATTTTGATTGTAGAAACATTTAATGAATGAATAAATTTTTAGCCCAATCAGCAGCAAAATTAACATAAAAATATCCGGTTAAAATTAATTTCCGATTAGTTTAGATTCTGTCGGGTGTCCAAAGATGCACACTTTTTTTTGTATCATCAATTGTTCCACAATTTAAGTTTAGGTGACACTTGTACCATTACAGTTTTTCCCTACTATTCTACATCATTACACATCAATGATGACTAGAGTAAGATGTAGTCGGCACAAGATTAATAGAATCATTCGTATTATATCATCACACCAAGCCCTTTACAGAAAAGGCAGAGTACCGATTGGTGATTACATTTATGCCTATATATCAGACAAGCTTCATCTATGCTCACTATTTCTACACACACATACACAGATTATTTTCTTTAATACTTATTCAAAGTGTAAACTATAATGAATGTGTGGGGAATAGTTGAAAAATAAAAGAACGGGTGAGAGACGGGGTGAGGGTAGTGAAAAACGGGGAGAGGGTAGTGAGTTGAGTTTACTTACACTTCTGCATTTGGCTCGTAAATAATTCTGTGCTACAGTCACTTTGGATGCAAACGATTTTATACTTTTCAGTGTAGCCCTGCATTCCCAGCACACTTTAACTTGCTCCTTAATCTGTAAATTTTAATAGAAAGAAATTAATATTATCAATACATAATCACAGTGAGTCCCTTGTGTTGTTGTGTTGTGAGGCGATGTGAGAAGTCGTGCTCTGCGATCCTCAATTTATATGCCCGGCGCAAGAGGCATAGTAACATTTGAGATGCCAGTATGACCAGCGAAAGTTAATACGAGACTCAAGTTAATTTACATTATTGTGTTTTTATATTGTAAAAAAACATTCAATCGGTAGGTGTTATAGCTTATTTCACAGAATTGAGCAACGTACTATTATATACTATACTATACAACCTACTATACTACTACTATTACTACTATACTACAATTGCTCTCTGCCTACCCCGCAAGGGACCCGGCGTGATGATATGTATGTATGTATGAGCAACGTATGTAACAAGGTAGTTACAAAATAAACAATGTCATACTCACGGTTTCGCTTAAATCCAATAATCTCCTCATAATTTCACGATAATCATCAAGTGAATATAACGTTCGATCTTGACTTAAACACGTAAAGCACATAGTGTCCGGCGTATAAATAATATCCAATTCGTCCAGTCCATTATTCTTGCAAAACATTTTTATGTATTTCTATAGAACGTTATTATTAATCTATGTTTTTCAATAATACAATTTACTAACTGCTCCTTCTAATCAATACTGTATTATGTATTGTATTACATTACATTGTGTACATAATTCATTTACGTACATGACAGCGATATCGATTATAAAGGTACAAAACTGTCAGTGTCATTAGACATTAACGTTTGCATTTTTAAATGTAATTTCATTTGTACTATACAGCCATGCATAAATCATATATTATATAATATCAATAATATGATGCCATATCAGCATTAATTTATTTTACCTTTTTTTTCGCGTGAATAAAAACTTCTTGTTCAAGTGAGGTTTCATTATCGGATTATTTTAAACTTACATAGCGCTTCAACAATGTCTTTTTCTTAGGTTAAGTTTACGTGGGACTGTACTACACTCCTCTGCGTACCTCTTCGGGGAGAACAGGCGTGATGTTACGTAGGTTATTTATCTATAGTACCTAGCCTTTACAACTTACAAATAATTACAACTTAAAACAAATAGTTCGCACCACACATCACAGTCTACAGAACTGACGATAATGCACAGAAAGTACATAATTTTCTTGTAGTGGCTCGAAGTCTGGATTAGAACCCAATGCATAGCAACAGGCTCGTCATCCGTCCCACGGTATGATCTAAACGTAACTGATGTACAACACTCTTCTGCTTTCCTCTCAGGTCATGAGCGCGATGTCTTACGGTCATATAATAAAAATATTTGTGAATTAAAATAGCAATAAAACAAAAAATCCTGTAGACAGTACCTTTATTTATACACTTCATATATTTCATTATAAACTCGACTGATATTTGGTAAAAGATACATTTTTAACGGATCCCTTTTTAAATAGCCTTAGGTGCACGTAATGACGTGCAAGATGTAGCAAGCTTTCACTGTTCACTCGTCCTGAAGTTCAGGACCTGAAAATCTTATAACTCATGAAGGAATCGAGTTATAAGATTTTCAGGCGATATACCGTATACATGTGACAAATGCAACATTGATTCAAGCCGTCTGTTATATTTTCATGAGACCGATCCATACAAGTCAAATAGGATAATAATAAATTGTATACAATTTCGCAATATTCTCACCACTTATTCCATAGTGGCGCGTAAACGAAACTTGTGATATGTGGGTGTGTAATACACTTCTCTGCCTAACTCTTCGGGGATTACAAGCGTGTTGTTACGTATACAATTTATTTAAATTAGCATATTATAATTAATAGCACAAAAACATGAAATATCACTTTCAATGCATAAATACGCCACAAAAAGCGTTATTACTGATTGAACTTGGTACAAGTCACGAGAATTGATCCAATGAATCGCAATTCGAACACGACTCGACATCGTTTGAAACGATTTAACATAATCGAAAAACGTAACAGGTGTGATCACCTGCAATCTCCAAAGAGGTAGGCAGAGGAATGTAGTACACTCCCACGTTTCACCAGTTTCGTTTACATTCCACTATGGAATAGGTGGTGAGCCTATTGCCATGCACCGGGCATATATCGAGACTCCGAGCCACTGTTGGAAAACCTCAATTAGAAAAATTGAGTAGTGCGCGACCAGGGAATTGAACCTAGTACCTCCCGATCGGCAGTGGCACTTGCAACCAATACGACCAATGAGGCAGTCAACATAATTCAACTCTTAGATAATGTCATCACTTAAATTATCCAAATAGAGATATTTATATATCATTTATCATATCCTTGGGCAGACATCGGTGAAGATGATGATGAGGGTTCACACACATGAAGCTGGAAAAAATTAAACAAAGACATTAGTTTTACTTTTTAATTTATTGCAAAGTTCAATATCTATAGTACATCAGGCTGTTAAACGGAACTTTAAATTTTGCCTACCTCTTTCAAAAAAGAATAGGAGAAGATTAAGGATTTCCACCAGCTACATTTGTGGCTGACTTTTTCACCAAAATTTCATAGATCCATTAAAGTAGCTTTATAAACTAACTTTTGACTCGGCTTTCTTTAAATGCTTTGATCCATGTACGTCTAGGTCACTTCTCCTCACTTTATCATTTACACTTACCATGTAAATTTGTATCGTAGCATGGGAAAGACAAACAAACACACACACACACACATATGTATGTATAAAATCGTAACTTACACATTCAAAAGCGTTGGCCAGAGCAGCAGCTTGCATTTGAGGCTGATGGCAATGAGTTTTGGGAGGTGGCTGGAGTATTTCCCTGGTTTGTGTTATTGGACTGGTTCTGCCCTGCAGTGGGAGGCTGGTAAGGTTCTACGTGGTAGGGTACGACCTGAACAACCAATTGTAGCATAAGAACATGAGTTTGCTAATATATATTTATAAAGAAAGTTTTATAATAAGATAGAGTAAAAATATTTATGGGCATCACACAAATATCCTGATATGTTTACATCAACGGCCTTGAGCAGTAAACATGTCAGGCCAACGTGAACATCAAACGCTAATCACCAATCATTTGTCATCATTCATAAACACGATTAACTCACAATGCTGACACTCCATTGCAAATTGTTCTGTGCCCCTGCAGTTTTCGACTGGAACTGTTTCGTATGTCTTAAGTCGAGTATACACTCTTGGCATAACTGTACCTTTTCTTTTGCCTTGAATAAAAAAACAGCGCTAGTAAAATTGTGTCAAACCTCTGATTTTATCAGTTATTACATGAAGTATACAAGATAAAATTCTTATGCAAAGAGCAATTATTATGTGTGTCGAAAGAGCGACTGGATTGATTGACTGGATCATTGGTGGAGTTGGTTGCAAGTGTGACTGCTACTGCTCGGGCACTACTAATTTTTCTAATGTACATTTTCTAGTAGTGGCTCGGAGTCTGGATATGTGCCCGGTGTATGGCAATAGGCACACCATGTTTTCCATAGTGGTAAATGTAACTGGTGAAATGTGGGAGTATTCTACATTCCCTTGCCTACCTCTACGGGGATAACAGGCGTGATGTTACGTTACGTTTAATTTAGTATCGAAAATAGAGCGTCCCTTCATTTAACTTACTGTAAATATGTTACATTGTCGCGATATTGGCAGCAAGAAACTAAATTACTTTCTCGTAATTGTGTGAAAAAAACCAATGTATTTTTTATAATTTATACAAAGAACTCTTTAACTACTTCGTTCTCTCTTCGTTTAGCGACACCATAATACCAAAAGATGTAATTTGGTGATATTTAATATTGATAGAGCATATTATTATTTAACACGTAGGTAAAACTTTGAAGTTGTAAAATGAATATTAATATTTACCAGATCGCTAAAATAACAAAATTTTCTATCGTATACGCTACTAAAATCACCCAGGGAGAACAAGTGAGGGTGCTTGTTTGAACAGATATCGCAGGGTGGAATAGGGTTGGATGAATCAAACTGAAGTGCTTTTAGGCCGTACATTATGATTATACACAAGTATTTAAATGTACATTTGAAAACAGCACACAAAAAATCTTCACCATTGTGTTTTCCCCGACTGCTTGACATTTGGTTTTTCTGGCAGTTACAAGAGTGCAAGTCAACATAACTTAATAATACAGCCAAGAAAAATTCTAGCCGCCGTAGGTTTATAACTTGTATTACATGAACCTAGCACGACCCTTTAAAAACCCAAGACGTTGCTTATAAACTACCCGGGAGATTCCAGCATACTATGAAAGCCGGGATATGTCCTAGGAAAACAGGACGTTTGGTAACTGTACCATAGGTGATAAATACCAAAACAAACGAAAAAAAAAACTAAACTAAACTCTCTGCCTACCCCGCAAGGGACCCGGCGTGATGATATGTGTGTATGTATGTATGTACAAACGAAACATTGAGATTCCAACTATGTAACAAAAAATGAAGTCATAGAACAAGGAGATGGTAAAAATATAAGAATTTAACTTATAAGAAACTCTTTTTTAGAATTTTTGATAATAATACATTCACATATTTTAGTAATAAATATCTCAATAATTTCAAATAGCTTGTAAATGTATTGAATTTCAAAATAATGACGACATTATGTCAAACGTCAAACAAAACCAAAACAAGCACGGCGACATGTTTTGACTTTGACATACCGTAACTAGAGAAATACATAACATAGCAGTTACGGTGAAAAAATCATCGTAATCAAATAAAAATGAATGTACGAAGTACTGATATTTGCCAAACATGTTTAAGTGCTGATCGTATATTATATTCTATTAGCAAACTCCAGCCGATTTTGAAGGAATTATCTTTCTTGCAGGTTATAAATGTTGTTGTTTTTTAATTAGACGATAATGTAAGATCTACAGCCAACTTTGTTAAGTAAAATAAACTTATTTTCCAGCTTATTAATTTAATAGGTGGTGTTTGTTGGGAGTGCCGACGAATTATAATGAAGATTTATCAATTCAAAAATCAAATCATACGAGCGCAGAATATTTTGTACCATAACACTGAGGTAAACACTTAAATGTTTATTGAATGAAGCTGAATGTAACTCGAGTGCCTTGTTAGTTGCAAGCGCGACTGCTGATCGGGAGGTCCTGGGTTCAAACCCAGAGTCGGCCACTATTGAATTTTTCTAATTTACATTTTCTGATCGTTGTTCGGAATCTGGATATGTGCCCGGTGTATAGCAATAGGCTCACCACCTATTCCGTAGTGGTAAACGTAACTGGTGACACATGGGTTTGTACTACATACCTGTACCTAGCTCTTCAGGGATTACAGGGGTGATGTTAAGTATTATATTAAATGGAGATAATGTTATTTTTTTAAATAAATCTAAATGTTTAAGGAACAAAACTTAGAAGACTTAATTGAACCCTATCTGGAAGTTTTTGAGGAAAGAGTTCCGAACATCAGACCTCTGTCATTTTATTAATACAGTAACACTGTAGTAACTATACTACACTACAATATTATAAGTTTTAAGTCTTATTTAGTAACTACTGACTAAGACTTAAAACTTATAATATTGGTTCTAAATTTCCATAGATTTTACTGAATATAATTATAGAATATATTTAATACAATTATGAATATATTTAAATTTTCTAGTAGTGGTTCGGAGTCTGGATATGTGCCCGATGCATGGCGATAGGCTCACCACCTATTTCATA
>DWTO01005288.1:0-10861 GCA_018244755.1 Jemadia pseudognetus
GTGGCAAACATTCTCCACCTCTACAGTGAAGCGTACGTATCTGGCGCTCGTACGTGCGCCGCGATTACTCGCTTCCCGCTCGCACAAGCAAGTTGTGTGCCGCGCTTTTAACGCATTACCATGAATAATATATACTTAAATTGAAATGTCGCACTCGTGTCGCTTAGGAAGCCTGCCTCTGGCTGTCAGTCTCTTGTATTTTAGCTCTCGTGATCGTTCCGCCAATGGGCTTTGCCTTTTATCGAAACTACACGTATATCAGTTTGTGACATGAGCTGTGAGTGCTTTAAATTTTCAGTGTATGTTCGTTGTTTGTTTTTATATTATTTATTCACTAATATTTACACTTTCCTTCCTGTCACGTTCCTGTCGATTGCTTTACATATTAATATCATTATTCTTCCTCTTCGAGTCCATAGCTGGTCGTTATTGTTCAGCCATCGTGGTGAAAGGATTAGTAGCAAGGTCCAGGGTGCGCCGGGCAGTATATATTCTTAATTAGCCAAAGTCACCGCTAAAGGAAACTCATTAATATAGTGATAATTTTTAAAATTAATATCATTACAATATACAGTTAATTAAATAATATGAATTAAGTATAAATTGATATATTTATATTATATGTTCCACGAGTTTATACAAGCAATATGTATCGCGTTATTAGATCGCAGTTAAAATATTAATAGGTAATGGATTTATTACTATTAAATAAAAAAAAACAAAATTTTGACGACAAAAGTTACTCAAGATTATTGGACGTTCACAATTAAATGAGTGTCTCTTTATCGAGAACAATTTAACGTAACGCGGCGCTTAATTTCCTACTCAAAATAAGTGCTTGTTAAAACAGAGCAGAGATAATTATTAAAAGATCCAAAGGCGAAGTAACAGTATAATTTCAAAAATTACTTTCAACAAATAGTCTTCGTCTTTGCGCCATCCCACGTAGAGCGGAAGCGCCACAAATTGCCGCCTCAAATATTTAATTTCTACAGAAAACGGATTAGTGAGGGTTCATTCCTTTCCTCTTTATATATAATGGATTTGTCTGTCTGTACGTTCGTGATTAGAAGGCGGTTTTAATTGTTTTCCTAACAAATGCGCAGTGAAATTTATTGCAGACATTATGTTTCGGTTAAATCATTAGTTTTCTTCGATCACCAATTACTTATGTTGATCGAAGTTAATTAATTACTATTGTATTTATTGAATTTGTTCAAAATAATCTATGCTAGTAGTCACTGTCGCTTATGGTATAGCAAGCGGTTTAAAATCCAGCTAATTATCGTTACTAAGGTAGCCCTTAAGAAATTAAGACGAATAGAATACAAACTAGCGTCGAAAGTCCCTCTAATGGGGCCGTAAGACACAAAATAAAGCATTTATATACGTCCATAAATCAGGTAGGTATTAAACAGGGCGCATCGCATGTTCATTATGCGAATTAAGCGAGATTTCCTTAGAAACTATTAAAAGGGATTCCACAATCTCCGGCCCTAAGAAACGTATAAGGCGGGGTCACCTTCAGAAATCAAATCCGGTCTTTATTTATGACTTGAACTGGGCTGCCCTATTCCGCTAAGATAATTCACGGTATTAAATATAGCTCAGTTTATACTGTTAAGAACGGCCACCTTACTCCACCTCGGGTCCCTAAAGATAAGATCTCCATTAGTCGTGGCGCTCGTTCATGGTGTGCGTGAACCGAGTTCAAGGAGCTGGCTACATAATTACACTTAAAGGGGACACACAAACACACAAGCGGTTCGGAAATCTGATATGCGCGCCTTTTACGGCTTTAACGACCCATTCTGGGAAGGATAACTATCCCTATATTGATAGGTCTATAAAAGGTTCATTAAACACAAAAACACGTATGCTTTTGCTAAGGTCTATATTATAAAAAATTCTCTTTATCTATGATAATTTCATAGAGAATTGCCGTCCGCCTACAAATCTTTTTAAACTAAAATATCTACTCTACTACAGTCTACTTATAGTCTATTTATAGGATTGGTGTAATTTAACGTATCTGTTAAGATAACATCGTAACATCACGCCTGTAATCCGCGAAGAGCTAAGTAGAGGGATGTGGTGCACTCCTTCAGTATAAATTCAGTTACGCAATCATTTAACCAATATCATTACTAACCGTAACTCTTAGTAATATTGATTCTCTATTGTAATATTGCAAACCTTACAACCAATCTGAACATATAGTATTTGCGAGTAAATCCACCCACGCTAAATCTCTCGAGTGTGATAGTAAGGGCTTTCTTATCTGAGAGAGGCTATTGCTTGATCGACTAATCCTACGGCAGTGCATGGGACAATTAAGTTTGTTCAATGTTTGGAAGTAGGCATTAATGCCAAGTGTTGGCTTGTGCGGCTCTGTCCGTAATCAGATTAATTAGACGATTTTGTGGGCATTATTAAAAGTTGAGAAGGCTAAACGTAGCTTCCATTCTGCTGTGGTCTACTGCATACGATTGAACAATGAATCCAACTAATAATTTCTGGATATATATTTATATTCTTATAGATCAAATTTAAAATCAGTTTTGTATAAGTCGGGGAGGTGACAATAATAATGTTTTTTTTTGTATTTCGACTATTTAAGACTGGTTTTGTATTGGTATTTCAAAGCTATTTGTTAGAGTGGAAATTAAATTGGAAACTCGTCGGTTGTGTAACCGCTGCCACGGTGCTTTAAGAGAGCCTGTTTATGCGTCCGGTACATGCAGCTTAGTGAGAGCGTATTATACATGTGGCCAGAACTCTCTTTAATGTTTTAGTATTTTCGACTGAGGTTGTGAACTCGCCGTTTTGTTTGTGCGCTACAGTGGGCGGCCGGAATAATTCACTTAAGCTTAACTGGGAAAGATAATTAGGACTCTACGTCGGTTGATGCAAAATGAACGCGAAAAACAAGGTAGAAGATTTTTTGTGCTCATTCAGAAATTGAATTTTATATTTGTAGACGAAAGTTTTAACGAGATGAACACGTTTTTTTTCTTTCCATTCAGACTCGGACAGAAAGCGTCGCTTTCATTTTCTCAATTAGACATGTGGAAGTTTTAACTGAAGGGTTATTTTCGTGTATTGCGTGTTGTATGTTACATTGTCATATGGCGGCTTTTCATGGACGGATTGAGTTGAGAGTGAGTTGAATATTATATAATGTTGGACAGCGTGGGCCAATGGTCCTGCGAATAATGTAGAACATGCGAGTAGGTATCTTAGCGGTGTGGCACGGCCCGGTGGGCATGAACGCGCGACCGAGCACGGCTCGTGTGCTGTCAATCATAAAAAAACCAAAAAAGTCGCTGGAGTTCCAACAGATAACTCAGCTTAGTGTAAGAGCATCCGAATGTATAAACCTTTTGTCATACGAAAAATAAATACGCGTATGAATATTTAAACTTTTATATCTGCTTTTAAGGGTTTTTGTGTAAAAATCATTGGAAAGCAATAAACTTTAAGGTTTGAATTCACTTACCGTAAATATAAAATGACAAATAAAAACCTTACAACGCTGTCTGTAAACTGTAAAATGATCAAATGTCATGAAATACTAAAGTTACGTCACGTACAACATACTGTGACGATGAATTGCATAAACTTTATCACATGGATATTTTTTTGTCTTATTTTACAAGTGTATTCGTGCTGCCGCTATCCCAGTGTTGTGTAAATACTAATAATATTAACAAAACGACCAATCAAAATTGTTAATTTATCTAACTGTAACTAATAGAAATAGAAATATCATAAGGCATCTTTCGATTACCTATATCTTTTTGCATTTTATTTTCATATATATTAAGATGATTGTTATAACAGGATTTGATAATGTGAATAGGGTCGATACGCACCATAGTGCTCCATGTAATTCGTCCCCTGTAATAAAGGCATATCTATACAATGTGGATTTTACGATCTGATAACTTTTCTATCGTTCTTTAAAACAATCAATTGCATTCGTAACCGCGAAAATAGATATATTTAAACCTTAACCTTGTCGTAATATTCTACATAATTATATTCACCCACAATTTCACATTCGTACACTTACAGTGTATTTCATTGGCAGTTTACTAGCGATAGGAAAATTCCTTTAATGTATCGCACACCGATTCGTCTGGTCCGTTCTTTTGTTAGTTCCTCTTTGTTGCCTTTGAGAGGTGGCTGCATTGTTTGCTCATTGGAATCGTTCGAGATTGCGCTAAGAGTCGGGTACAGTGACAACGTGATGTGTGTGTAAGCTTCTTAATTTGAAAACTTTGCGTTAAATCTTTGCGGGTTGTTTATCTTAGGAACCACTATTTTCTTCATTAAATACTTTAAAACATTTTTTTTCGTTTATTGAGGTATAAAAAACTAAAAAGAGTATTTTTTCTAACTATTATGAGTCCTGTTCATGAAACATTCTTTATAAAAGTTGTTTCTCATTCAAACTGTATGTTATTGGATTTAATAGCTCATTTTCTATATCATAAACTATTATACGTATCCTCAGTTTTAGTATCTATGTATGCGGTGATATGCCCATTAGCTCTATGCGATCCGATGCGTAGATCGGCGCGAATTATGCAGAGACTCTATTTGATTAGGCATCTCTGGTTGTCTAATGGGCACGGACCGACGGGACGCCTCCCTGACGCATTATTGCAAGCTATTTAGGTACACCGTACTGGTGAAACGTAGATGTGATCTACACTTCTGTGCCTAGAGCTTCGTGGTGATACAAACTTGATGTCACGTTCTATTTAGACACATATAAAACAAACAGATTCGAAGCCGATTACCGCTATCTTCGTATATTCGCTGCTTTCATGAATATATTAATTATTAAAATAAACAAGGATATATGAAGACACGTTATTGTAGTTTATATTATGTTTAAATTAGAAATAAAATATCTAAATTACAACAATATATAATGTTGTGATATGCAAGTAATCAATTTTACTTTCCTTTTCACATTAGGGAACAATTAAGTCCATTAATAAAATAGATATACGTATAATCAAAATTTAAATACATTGTATTGCGATTTCACGGCCCGTTAAGATTTGGGGCTGTTTAAATTAAATTCCTTAGTGTCTACCCTAAAAAACGGGAAATGCTGGCGGGTACAATGGCTTATTTAATGTGTATCTTTGGCGTGAGGGATTATCGCGGGGCAAAATGGACAGTCCGGCCCCTCGAGGAGCCCAAAGGGGTCGGTTTTGGTAGGCACTCAATAATTGAAGTCGTTGAAATTCCAAACGCATCGCTGCGGCCGCACCTGAGAGGTGAGGCGGGCTCGGCGAGGACGATTAACGATAAACAATAACGTTAATGTTTATTATAATGTCCGATTTATCGACAATTCTCATTTATTTCGCATTCGAGTTAAATTCGCGCGGGCTTATTAACGCGCCGCTCACGCTGCTCGGTCGATTTTACTGCGGTCCAGCTTAACTGCCTGATCTAGCTTAATTAAAACTAAAACGACTCTATAAATACATTGATCAATCGTCGTACTCGTTAGGGTATAATAATAGGATGTACGTAAATGCATTCATTGATGGTATAGTCGTATTCCAAAGGACTTAATTATTTGAAATGTTTAGACGAATTTTGAAGTGAATATACGTGCGCACTAAGTCCCTATTTATTAAGCTCGGTTAGTGTTGGCAATATTTTCCCGCGGGATCGAAACTTGGTTAGCAATTCTGGGTACCGCGGTGCGTGTAACTAATCTTGTAACCTTGTCCCGCTTTGTTACCTTTGTTTTCAATGTTAACATAGATTTTCCGAAGTTTGCCTTCCGTCTATACGAAATCTAACTCCACTTCGCCAATCTCGGATGGATTATCTCTAGAAACAATGTATATACTGTAATTGTTTAAATAAGATAGAATTGGAATAGCAAAAATTGTCTCAAAATAGGTTTAAGTGGTATCTTGGTAAATGATGGTAAAAATCCATAAAGTTTTGTATTGTAACATTTATAACGTCTAAAATAACAGTAGAATACTGAAAAATGTTTATTAACCTTCGGTGTCTCTGTAATATTGATGCAGTAGTATTGTGGACTACAGGGTACGTTAATTTGAACAATACAGTGTATGATCATCTCTTGAGTGACAGTGACCGTTAGCGCTCAAGATTCAAGACAATATTATTTGTGTTGCATATTTCTAATTTTAAACACAACATCACTCTTGTATATCGCTGGAGAGGTAGGCAGAGGGGTGTTGTGCACTCTCACGATTCAACTGCTATAGGTATGAATGTGTCATTGCTTATTTTCTACATTCATTTATACTGACTTTCTGAAATTATTTAAATCCTTAAAATGACCATCGTAACCCCAATACGTATCTATTATCGAATGTTAAATTACTTCAAATATTATTTTAATAGCGAAGCTTGTACAAGCGGCCGCACTATTAACCGTGTAAACGATAATCGTTCACACGTAAGGCTTCCTTCGGGGTGTGGGTTACGAATTTATGTGCAAATACGCTTCGGGACTGGCCGATGTGCTAATGAAAGGTAATACATTATTCAACCTTTGAATTATACAGTGGCATGTAAATCGATATTTGCACCGCATAGCCACAATTGCCGACGGCATCATTCGCAGAATGAACGGAATTGTCGCCGTGGGGGAGCGAATCACCGTAATTGTTTGATAGATATTAATTATTATGGCTCCGGTGTCGCTAAAGATTTACGTCTTAGCCATGGCCATGGGCTGGAATGTGGAGCATGGGGCCTGAGGTTTAAATAATATGTTACGCATCCTTATAGGCATCGACGATACCTTTTTCATAATTACTTGTAAAGAACGTTGTGACTTCGCATACATACCTGTCCCTCACGGGATAGGCAGAGAACACAATAATAATAAATGACATAATTAATGATATTTGAAATGTTCCATTGAGAGCAAGTAGTGAATACGATACAGTCTCATTACATTCTAACTTTATGTAACTAGTCATTAGTAAATACATAATATCTATTTCCTAACTGATTGCACAGTTTAATCAAATAATATTTTATAACAATTGATATCCGCAAAGTAATATTACATACTTAAATGTTGTTACGTCAAGCTGTTTTGTAATATTCCTGCTCTGCAACTAACATTCTAAGATATATAGTTATGTATTGTTTGGATTCCAATTTTCGTTAACAACAGCAGTGCATTGAATTCCAATTTTTGTTTTTCCTACTTTATTATGGACTACTGCGGGGTCGAAACTGGATCTATGTTAATATTATACAGGTAAAAGTAATTCTACCTGTTACTTCATTTTACGTCATAATTGTTGAACAAAATTTTGTTGAAATATGTAGGTATTATACATAAAGTAGCCTCCTCATCGCAGTTTATTAGGAGTACTTTTTAAAACGACCCCTATGCTACATAAATAAGAGATCAAATATTGTATAGTTCATGAATTCAATAAATATTTCGCCCGAAATGCTTCGTAATTAACAATTAGTTGATAGTATCAAACTTTTATATTAACTGCGTCACATACGTGTAATTACATATTATTCTAAATTTGTACTTCTAGATTAATTTACTGTTTTGAGATAACCAAACATTACCTTCAACCAATTTGGAACGCGCGTGTGCTGTGTGGCGAAATGTGAACATTTTATTAAGGATTTCAAAACGGAGCACCCACTCGGTTGGCTACGTACGGGTGTTGATTAGTGCGGCAGAAACAAAAACTATTCCCGAACCGGGTGCAATAAACGAAGTGGAAAAGTCGATATGAGAGAGGACGATCTGATTGTAGGACGTAAGCGGCAATTGCAAATATGCGTTTTACAGTGAATGCGCGCCATTTTTAAATGATTACTGTCCCCGAGCCCCCCGTGCCTCGTCCCCCGACACTCCGACCATCGACCCCTCGCATCCCCGGTCGTGCAGATGCTCTCGACTCATAACCATTGATTGCTTTGCACAATCGGACCGCAGAGCTCACGCATAGCCCCTTACAAAGGATCGCTCAATCAATTAGATAAAAGAAACACGACATACAAGACTTTTTAATATCACTCTACAGGGCCTACGTAGGCCCGAGTATTCAGGCATATCAAAATAATTTTCAATATTGAATTATGCTCCAAGCGTTGGTAGCTCAGACGCAGTGGCATCTTTCAAACGATGTCTAAGATTAGGTAACGCCAAGCTCCTTTAACTCAATATGAGAAGCTACGAAGCTGGTATATAATACATAGGTATATAGTGGGAAGCTACTAAGCTTGTAAATACATAGGTACTCGATTAGAAAACTCGATAGTTGGTTAATAAACGCAACATCACCTCTGTAATCCTCGAAGAGGTTGGCAGAGAAATGTAGAACACTTCCACGTTTCACCAGTTACGTTTACGACCTACTACGAAATAGATGGTGAACCCTACATCGAGTACATAGCCAAACTGCAAGTCTAAATTAGAAAAATTTTGTAGTGCCGACCCGGGATTTAGCCCAGGACCTCCCGATCGATAGTCGCACTTGCAACCAACACGAGCAACGAGGCAATCAATAATTGGTTAATAACTGTCATTAAATTGATGACTGCATCTTACTTCTTCACAGGTTCGCTTGAGCATTATTTATCAGTATTATTGACGCTTCGGGTGTTTTTCTAAATTTCAAAGTTAAAAAACCCTTGCCGAATAGCAAGGTCTCAACATTTTAAATACGCTAATGTGTCTACTGCAATACAGTAAGGTCGTAGTGTACAAAATTTAAACACCAATATTTTAACGACATAAATAAGAATATTTGTGGTTACATCGCATCTACAACGAAATATCGACCTTCGAGTTACAGTCGCAAACCAAGCCAAGTACCGAAATTTGTTGCAGTATACTTGAAAACGACTGGTACATACTTAACTTCTCCCAATTAAAAGTTTCATAACAATTTATTGCTGTGTTGCAGATAGGCGGCGTTTATTTAGAAAACGCAATTTCATTGTGATGCATTTGTTATATCATGCGAATACTCAATGGTAGAGCCCAACGAGGGACACTGGATCACGTTATAGCAACACAAACATAAACGTATCAAATAACTGAATAAAATGAAAAAACGTCTGTTGCGAGAACGAATTCATTCGTCGAATATGTAAAATGTTAAAACATTCATCGTGCCCGCAGTTTCGTACACCGGAATTCATGGACGAATATGAAGCACACAAAACTGCCGCTAGAGCAAACCTCACCGCATCAAAACAACGAGTGGCACATTTGATTAAAATAAATAAAAGGAATCACATAGCGAGCGGCGTCGCCACCCATCTGGCGTTGCATTCAGTGCTCGCGAAATTTTCAAACGTATCGACTAAATTGTAGGGTTCTTGTTTAAAATAAATGTAACTAGAATCATCTCTTCTCACTCTGATTATTAGAACCGATTTTTTCCAATGGTAACTATAATTACATTTACGGATATTACGATGTCACTGGTTACTATTGACATATTTATACAATCCGTAATATTAAGTGATTGATATTACGTGGCTTTACCTAAGGAAAGGTGTTTCTCTTAAAACGAACAAAGTAGTAAACATCGTAAATTCAAGTGGATTTTATCCTTTTCTCGACAACGTTGAAAGAGAAGATAAATGCAATATTCTACGTAGATACGCATACATACTTTAAATTGAAAACAAAATGGCGGTGTTGTTGAATAATGCGGATGATTGTAGCATCATAAATATCGCAGACGCATGTCGAATACAAGGAGGGCGCAACACTCTAAAATGGCATATCTATTCTAAACGGGAGCTAAAATAATATAGAGTTACAAATCGTACAGAAAATCTAGACGTTTGTTGGCTGGACTCCAATCGAGAAGCGATCATATCTGTCAATATTCGTTGAGAATACTATGCGTTTAAGTCCATTTTGCAACGCCGGAACAATACCAATGAGATGAAATTTCTTGAATTAACAAGCAGTCCGCGATAAAAATCCGTCCAATATTCTAGTTGACTCGCTAACCGCTTTTAATCTAATTATGACAACTCAGTTACCACTTTGCGAGGCTTGAGTAATTTTTTTTAATAAGTTAAATTTCGAGGACGCCTGAAACAACTTTTTAATTAAAGATAATCAGATCAAACCGTCAGCAATAGCGCGGTGTCATGAAGGCGAACGCTAAATAAACAACAAGGCTGACTGCGCCACGTCCACTAGAGCATGGTTTATTAGTACTTACGCCAAGTGTTTAAACTTAACTTTGCGGTTGTGTTTTGTTCGTGAAAATGCACATTTGCGGAGTTTCTATCGTAACTGCAATGGATTCTAGTTTAGAACAGAAGAGGTGCTTCCGCTAACGTAGTTAGATGATATTGCACTCGTTACACGCCTGTGATACGAGTGTACAACACATATGAACTGTCTACCTATACGAATTCCGACCCCTTACATGGTTTGTAATTGCCAGACCCGACACCCATTCGTGTCTGTACATAGTTCTGCGTTTAGACACTAACGTGCAGCAATGCACGCTGCTCTGTAATGCTCTAAGATGATGTCAACATACATATGTTTTATCATATTATGTGTGTATAATTTTTTCTTGTTTTGGTACAGTAAAGAGACCGACGAGTTGTTACGGCAAATACAAAAATAAGTTTCATGCGTTCCATAAGTATTTATACCTATAACTTTTGAGACATTAGGATATTGGGAAATCAAACTAGAGGCTTCCTGTTAAGTTCAGGTGATTGGTTTCACGTTATTAGAAATAAAACCCTCTTGACTGCCTCGTTGGTCGTGTTGGTTGCAAGTGCGACTGACGATCGGGAGGTCCCGGGTTCGATTCCCGGGTCG
>DWTO01005289.1:0-10861 GCA_018244755.1 Jemadia pseudognetus
GGCAGCGGTTGGATGCGAAGAGCGGAAGATCGAGCTCAGTGGCGTGCTATTGGAGAGGCCTATGTCCAGCAGTGGACTTGAATAGGTTGATTATGAAATAACTTCAAGGCTGCACTTTATGAGGTAACGGTGTGTAATTAAATTGATGAGAAAGTTTAATCAATAGTGTGTTTAACAGAAATAGTTCTGCATTTAGCTGCAATCTCACTTATTTGTGAGCCAGATATAGCCTAGGATACATCCTACAACGTACGTTACAACGTACTTAGCTTTTTATTTACGGGGGAAAACCTTCAAAAGGTATCGTGTATCCTGGAAGAGATACCGGGTACCTGACTAGTAGTTGTAGCGGCTACCTGACCCGGGTAGGCTGACTGACTCTAGCCGCTCGCAACCCAGGAAGCCTTCTTTTAGCTTTCATTCTTGTTGCACAATTCTAAGTTGTACGAATCGTGAATTACAGATGGTAATAGCATATTAGCTCCAATATGTGGCAGTATGTAGCAGAAACGATTCATAGAAACGCTCAGACTAAAGTCCGCCAAGTATTATTGAAGTATGTATATTAACTAGTGAAGTCGTTACTTCACTAATTGCCGTCGTAAATGAAGTGATTTTGTTAATAAATGCTTTGTTTCATATCTATTACAGAAATGTCAGTCAGTTCTCCGCTTAGAACTTGTGCTTTCACTGTACGGTCGCTTCTCAAGTTCCCTTCAGAACATCCCTTAGTGTAAGGTGTTAGGTAAGATTAAATAAGTTATAAGAACAAACACATAATGCGCATCCCATAATATTATTCCCAGCGTGGTTAACTGTATTTAAAAAGCAGATTTTTTTTATATTACAACAAAAAAGTTTCATATGCTAATGAAATTTAAAATACAAAATTTTTGTATGCAGGTAAGCGCACTAATTATTTATCTACTGGTGTGCGTGAAGAGAGTGAAAGTAGAAGAGGTAGATCAGATCTTTAAAGGTATATTTGACACTGAAACACTCTGCCTATCTTGAAAGAAACTTCGATAATAATAATACAACAGATTCCTTTGAATTGTCTATTATTAGTATGTAAATTTAAAGTTTAAAAACAATCCATTTTATTTCACGACGTATCGTGCATGGAAAAATACACGTACATACAATTATCACAACATGAAAATTTACCTACCTTATTCATTTCGAATCCGGGCATCGGTTCGACAACGGGACATGCTCCCAAATGGTATGTATGCGAGATGACATCCCCACACATCGCCAGGAGCACCGCGACGGATACAAGTCGGTACATTTTGTGAGGAAACGATAAAACAAAACACGATCGACCGAGCCCGCACAGCCCCACGACACACACAGCGCAGGCGACGTATACAGAGCGACTACGAACTCGTTCAGCGTGTCGACGTGATTTAAACTACTCCTCTCGTCTCGTCCCCTGGCACGCGCCACGCGCGCATCGCGCCCAACGGGCTCGAACGGCGTGTTTCTTCGAATTGTTTGTTCGTTTCGCGCTATCGGTCTGCGCTATCTTTTTCCTTTACTATTATCGGGGTGGTAAAGCGTAGGGTGCTTTGTATAATGTTTTAACTAACTCTGCAGTTCGAAATAAAACTAGTGAAAAAATTTAACGATTGATATTGAGCACCCCACGCTTTTAGGAGTGACATTAATTTTTTCGTCAGTAATTTTATTCCTTTGTTAAGAATTACTTTTTACTTTGTTTAATTTGTTTGTCACTGTTATGGGGTACTACCTATTACCTATTACGACACTACCTAATGTAAATTCCCCGTCCCTCATTTACAACCAAAGCCTTCTTCATGTATGGAAGGAAATTGTACATGCATACATACATATTTACATATTTATAAAACCAAACGCGGCGTAAAATGCTATGGGTGTTCGGTTGGGACATTTTCAAGAGTCGTTTCAGGCTTTATAAGCCTAATACGCATTATATTACGTCCAGGCTGTAGTCAGAGACAAATGCGTAGAATGGAGCACAATGCCTAGAAAATGCGTACTCAGCCTTTATCCAAGGATATATGAAAGATTGAATCTGGCTATAAAGAAGTTGGCAGGGCGTTTAAATGTACCTAAAACCGAAAAAAAATAGGCCAAATAAAAAACTTAAGGCAATTCTAAAATAACAGATAATGACTGGAACGTACACATACATGTGTATGTACGAATACACATGACTAAAAGTTCAATGTTCGTACGTAACATGAATCACACGTACGAATAAGGTGACCATGCATTACGCCTTGTTTTGGACTGTTCCATAGTAACATATCCCGTAAATTGTTTCTTAAAAAAAATCATTAAACTAAGTTTTCAGCTCTAGGCTCTGTAGCAAAAGACTCAACAAATTTAAAAAAAACGTTAAAGCAATCCGTTCTTTGAAGTATCATGATTACTTTTGTTAGTTTAAGACTCTTTCATGCTATCGATGACATCTTAAACACTCTCTAAGTACATTCCCAATGTCCCAAGATGTCCCAAACATTTGTCTTGGGACATCTTCTCACACGGCCTTCTAATCCCAAAATAGGCAGAGCGTGTGATATGGTAAGAAAACGGTTCATAAACTGCATAATATGTAACTTACGGATATTTTGGTCTGTCTTGACTGTTATTAAGAAGTCCTGATGATCCTATATCAGATATGATGGAGAATTATACACAGCAGTAACACATGAAATGTTAAATATCTCGCACGAACTCTTAAATATCGAAGTCATTATATTTACTACCTTGTCAGAACAACAAAGATTACTGTCATTGAAATGAAAATGACATTTAAGCAAAGTTAAGTATAATCTAAATTAAACATTTCTGAATGTGATATTTGCAGAAATGCGGCGCATTAATAACCGAACCATGTATATAACTTCAATAAAAATAATATTAGTCAGTATGTCAGCAAATATTTGTGACAAAAAAATTAATGGTCATCCGATTTTTACAGCTACAAGTTCTATGAACAATGCTAATGAGCACGTCGGAAGTGTCGTACACTAAGTCATTGTGATATGAATGGAATACTACATACCACGACCACACAAACACAGACCCATTATTACCTACTCTCGTGTGTTACAGTTAAACGTGTTTTCCAGGAAACTTGTAATTCTGCGAGACATTATGATGACTGCGTAACGCGTGAAGTTTGTTAATAATACGAAATCGTGGTTATTGTATTGAGTGATCATTATTGTTATTACAAAAACTAAAGCAACGATTTTATAATTTCCGTTCATCTATCTGTCTATTACTCGTAAATATTTTGACCGATTTGAAAAGAAATAAGCAATTAGTAAGTAATGTAGAGAAGAGAAGAGAAGTAATAGCGACACTAAATGTAAAAAAAAATACATTTTTTTATTTTTATTATCTTTTTATTTTTATTATTTACATTTTTTATTTTTTTCAATAAGTGGACATAGCTGAAGGTCAGTGACTCGCCTGGATCTGTGCATAATTGCTTTTTGCACTGACAGCTCTGCTTTTAAAGCTTTTTCTCGCGCCCAAAACGTCACAATCCATTGGCGTTATGGCGGACCTTCTTCGTCGTGAACTTTTTTCAAACAACACATGGACACGTACTTACGTGAACAGAGCCGTAAAATGAAGATTTGTAAGTTTTTATTGATTCGTGTACAAGTAGTTATTTATAACGTAAATAGTTATGATTGATAAGTACTTAAACAAGAGTGAACTGATTGATTAACTTTTTAGAGAAACGTCTCGATCATTTAAACTGACTTACTTTAAATTAAATACTTAGTTCTAAACGATGTTATAGCTCACATCACAATTTATTTTTCAATCTTTTACTGTTTTTATACAAGTAGTTTATTATAAATAACGGTATGTAAAGGGTGACTGACCTAATGACGTCAAATTATTATTTTACATTAATTTGTAATTCTAATTGCCGACTTAGTTTCAGAGAGAAATAAACAAATTAGCACAGTCATAAGAGTGAGTCACAAATAGACCGGTTTAAATGTAGATCGGACAAACGCCGCTCAGTGATTACGGGATGAGTGAGTAATGTATGAAGTCCAATGTATCAAACAACAAAACAAGAGCGTTCAGAACTGAATAGACAAATTTTCCTTATAAGCATATAAAAATATGGTTCCTATGACTTTTCAGTGTTTCTTCTTAAAATTTTTTAAAATTATTCTTCACGTGGCTTTTAACTTTTACCTTCAGATTTATTTGAAATTGACCACGATTCTAAAGAAAGGAATCAAGAACTCAATTTTTAAGTATTTATCTTTACAAAGTGTTTAAGCAAACACTAACATTACATGTAGGTGTAGAAATTCATCTTCTTTCTCTTTCTATCAACAAGATATTTTCATTTACATACGCGCTTATGACTCGCCTACTCTATCTATAATATCTCTATGGTAAAATATAGTTGACAAAATCCAAGGTATTTCCATATCTGAGATAAGGAGTAGATCCTTTAGTTAGTACTATTAATATATTTACGCACAACAGGAGCCCAAGATGACCAGGGTACAAACAAATATACCCTCAATAGTAATACCAGCAAATTGTTTCTTAAGTGGGTTAAGCAACAGTTTCCTGTGCGGGCGGAACTATTAGACCAGTCATCAAACTCGTTCGTATAATAGTCATTTTCTTCAGACACAGCACGCGAAGATTGATTGTCTTTTAAAAGCCTTTAGGAATAGGCTGCTCAGAAGTTTTATTTACTTATTATTTTTAGCCATTTAAAATATGGACTACTTCGTTAGTTAAGTTTACAAAGAAAACCGTTATAATCAAAACGCGATTGCTGAACCTGGTCCAGAATTCGATGTCCGCATTGGCCTTAGTATCATTTGGTTTTTCTAATTTGAAATGCTTATTAGCAGCACGAAGCATAGATTTGGGTCTGATGTTAGTCAATAGGCCCTCCTGCATTACATGAGACGTATAACAAAGCCGGTGAAAAACGACACTCTTGTGTCTACCCCTTCGATCAAATATAGGCGTAATGTTGTTATACAGTATGTAAGGAGGTTGCTCTCATTTCGTTTAGAAATTTCTTTATTAACAATACATGTCAACGACCGGAAATATAAATTGATATAAGCAATTGAATGAAGTTATAATTCAACTTGAACAACATTGAAAGTGAGACTAATTTGGCCAGCATGGCAGACTCTGGTCTTAACCCTTCTCATTCTGAGAGGATACCCGTGTCAAACGAAGAACGCGGAAAAGATCAATAATAACTATTTTTCTCAACACGAATACATCTTGAACTATTTTGGTACTTCGAAAATAAATGTCTATTAAAGACCACAACCAATATTGACTTGAGATTAGTTCTATTGGCGGAATAAGATTATTAGAAAAACGTCAGAATTTTGTTATAATAATAATTACTTCCTTAGAATTAGATATAGCGTTGGTACGTGATCGAAGCGTATACTTATTTACCATCTATTGGGTTTACCGCCTACATATTTCCCGAGTATAGATCAAAAAGATAATATGCCCATAACGATAACATATACGTTTAAATAACATCCAAGTAATTCTAAAAATATCATATGGCGCTACAAATTTCGAAGAGGTAGGCATGAAAGTAATACAATCCCACGTTTTACTAATCGATTATGTTCCTGTTTGGAATAGGCGGTGAGCGTATTGCCATACACAGGGCATAAGTCCAGAATGGCCGATAGCATTTCTAGCAATACCAATATAAAAAAAGACAGTAATACCCAAACCGGGGTTCGACCAGAGTACCTCCCGAACAGAAATCGTGTTTGCAACAACTCGACAACGAAGCAGTTAAGAAATTATAGACGACCGTGAACTTTTCCAACCGTATGCAAAATTAAACTATAGTTATAATGTTTTGACTCACTGGAGTCGCATCAAAATTGTATTCAAAAGTCATATAGTACATAATAAATTATTATATTGTTAGTTACGGTATCATTTAATTAACTGGCTGAACGCGTACTTAGTCTTGTAACCGTTGACGAAGAAATTAATTTACCTGTTGTCAAACTGACAGTATCATTGTCACTATTTATATGTTTACTTTATTGTTTTCAGTTTGCCTTTTAAAAACATAAAATTAAAGCGTATTTTCATTTTTTCGCATATTATACAAAAATTACGATAATATACTTTCGTGTTAACGAACTTAACCGTTATCTTTGATACTTAGGCTCAAAAATGGCAACTTCTGAAACTAATAATGAAGGTAACAAAATAGTGATGGACTTTTTGAAAAGAAACGTACCTAAGTCTGATCTACCAAACATAGAATCGGAACTGACCAAAGACTTTATACTTGCAAAGAGACGAAGCAAGGAACAGAAACAGAAAGCGAAAAAGACTAAAACACGTGCCCTCACTAGGAAAGAGAAGAAAGCGTTGGGTTTTTATGATATACCTAGAAATAGTGTTAAGTATGAAGAAATGTTGCCGTTGAATGAGATTTGGTCGCAATATATAAACGTAGTTCTTGAGTTAGACAAAACAATCCCTGAAATTTCAAGTAAAGGGTGGGACATGTTTACACAGACTGTATATAAAGCTGACTTCCACGGCGCCATGATGAAGGTCGTGAGATCTAAATGCCCTAGTTATGTAGATAAAACGGGTATATGCATAATGGACACTCGGAACACATTTAAAATTGTGTCAAAAGATAACATTATTACCACAATACCCAAGAAAGAATGTGTGTTTGAAATATTTTTAAAAACAATTAAACTGACAATTTTCGGTAAGCTCCTGTGTGCCCGAGCGGCTGAGAGATCCACAAAGAAAATTAGATGTACATTATTTCCAGATTTATAAAACTCAAGCAATATAGCATACTAATTTATAAGACTTAAATATTGCTGTATCATATTATTTATCTTTATTATATATAATATGTAATAAATTAAATATTAAAGCATTGTTGATATAAATTTGTACTATTTCATACATTTGTACCTTTTGTGACTGGAACTGCTGTTAATTTTTGGTTCTTCTAATAAACAAAAATATCATCATCTTCATCAGTCTGTCTCAGTCCACTGCTGGACATAGGCCTCTACTAGTGAGTACCATTGCACCCTGTCCAATCTATCACAGTGACTACTAATGGCTTTGTTGCTCATAACTCATGTTCTAGCCAACAC
The DNA here is from genome assembly GCA_018244755.1 of Jemadia pseudognetus. Lineage (NCBI taxonomy): Eukaryota > Metazoa > Arthropoda > Insecta > Lepidoptera > Hesperiidae > Jemadia > Jemadia pseudognetus. Next base: position 7,179 of record DWTO01005289.1, read on the forward strand.
TGGGTTGACACCAGTCAAGAAGTTTCACTTTCACACCACTTTCTACCAAGAAAGTGCCACCAGGTATTCAGGCATCAAGTCCGCTTTTGTAAGAGAACTATAGCTTAACAATGAAGATTGAATACATGATACACACATCCTCATGCCAAGTCCCTTATGGGGTCGGCTAAGTATCTGTTCACTTGTTAACATGTGGTGAACTAATAGATCCAGCTTATCTATATCTTTAAATGTTATTGATATTGAGGGTGATTGGCATTATATTGGCAGGCTATAAGCTACTAATGTACCTATGTTTTCTGGTACATCATCATGAACCCTTTAATCATTCTACTAGAGAGAAGCATGTCGGAGTGAAAACGTTTAAGGTCAAGGTTTACCGCTCTAGCCAAGTCTAGGACGGTAGACTTCACCATCTCTGGTAAAGGTAGGATTTCAATCCACCAACCCCAGCGTAGGTGCCTGAATTATAAGCACCTAAGCTATAACTACTATGTTAAAAAGTTGTGTCGCTTTCCGCAACCTATTTTGTTCGGAAATACGAAAATTTGAGAATGACGAAATTTTATTTTTAAAATATCACTCAGTACCAAGTCACTATATTTTATTATTTACATAATATAATGTAGGTACATTGTATACTATAAATTGTAAATGAAAAATGTCACGTTCTTTCTAAACATAACAACACGTGTTTAATCTTCGAAGAGATGGCGGAAAAATGTAGTACACCCCCATGCTTCACTAGTTTACATTTACGTTCCACTATGCAATAGGTGGTGAGTTAAATTTAAAACGCACATTTTTAAGAAGTGCGCACTAGGATTTGAACTTGGTTTCACGGAGTGAGAAGTAGAATCCTGGAATCCTGCTATTATCACTAATATTTCAATGATAACGATTTACGACACAGATGGCGCAAAATTCATATGGTGCTTGAATTTTGCAACAGGAAATAACGCGGCATTGCAATCGCTTTTGATCATAGTTTTTAAAATGTATTGTAGCACTAGCAATAAGTAAATGAATAAAATTAACCCTATTATATTTTTTGATTTTATATTCATATAACTTGGACAGGACTAGACGTATTACAATAAAATTGTAACTATTTGTACAATAAATATAAAAAATATTTATACAGTAAAAGTAGAAAATGTATTATTTACTTTTCAGGCATAATATTTAGCAGGCTAGTTTCATTTTTCAAAATTTATCTTATTTTAACTTATAACTGCCTTTACCATATTAATAAAACAATGTTACAAGAAGGATATATATATTCTACATTAAATACATATCTCATACATGAAAATTGTAAACAAAATAACAATTTGTTTTTTCGTCTCTAAATTTGTTACACAGCTACCCATAGATAATTTAGTCCTTGTTTTACTTATAGTATAGTAAGGTGTTGAAAAGGGATAAGTATATACCAAGTATTTCAATATCGATCATAGTGAGATAGCGCTTTTTGACATTGACAGTAACGAGTTAAGCTTGTCTGTCTTGTCTCCTAGCCAATCGCAAACAACAAACACTGTATTGATTAAGTGCATCAAAGCAAAACATACATATCTACTGTTACTATAAACTAGCCACGCTTTGTCCAAAGCTAAAATTAATATTGCAACGTGTCATTAGCGTGCACTTTGTAATAATAAGCAAAAATCAACATGGCAAATTCCAAAGACGAACCGGCCCTAGCAGCATATCAGTGCTACGTGAACAAAGATTATTCCGCTGCACTCCAACATCTAAATGAAGTAGAAGGTCTGATCGGTAACACAAATAGTGTTTTAAACAAGCGGGTGCAACATAACAAGGCGGTGGTGGAATTCACTGCTAGTGATTATAAACAGGTGGTCAAATTTAAAAAATTAATAGTCCAGCTAGCCGGAGTTGTTTTCCCTGAAATCGATATGAAAGATTACAATTCGCCCTTCGTTATATACAACTACGCTGTTCTGCTTTACCATTTGAGGTATTACTATCAATGTACTGTGTTACTGGAAAAATTGTTGGCCGCCGGTACTATTAAAGATGCGAAATTGCAATGTAGAGTTGTGGTGCTCCTTCTAGAAGCGACTTTGTGCCGACGTACGTACGACAAAGCGTTGGAGATTGCACACGCGCACGCTGAAGTATTGAAGTCCAGTAATGAAGTTGGTGATTTGTTTGAACGCTTGGTGAGCCGAGCTCAACTGTACCAGGGGCTAGCAATAAAATTAAAACCCGACTCGATTGAGAACGCTTTTGTAATTGCTCATCAGCAGTATCTAAACGGAAATGTTAAAGATTCAGCTAACACCTTGGGATTGTATAGAACATTGAAATATAATTACGATTTGAAGAGTCAGGGTGAAGATATCTGGGCGGCTATCAACAACAACCTGGGAGTAATTTATTTATCTGTTAAAAAGCCATTTCTTGCATCGAAATATTTCCAACACGCCATTAAAGAACATTTTAAAGCAATGGAATCGGAAGAGAGTGAGAGGCTAATTGTTTGCAAAGACAGACCGCTGTATGTTTTTAACTTAGGGATGGCTCAGCTGGCAGCTAATAATGTGGATGGAGCTTTTGAGTGTTTGGTAGAGGCTGCTAGACATTACCCAAACAATGCTCGCATATGGCTGAGGTTGGCAGAATGCTGTGTTAAGAAATGCTGCAGTGAAGAGGTACAGCAGTTCACTGTTAAAAAATTAGGAAGTGGACCACATGCAAGGGTATTAATATCAAAAGAAAGTAAGGAGAAGTATTCTACATCTGGTGAATCATTTGCTATACCATCCATGTCACTGGAGTTTGCAGCCCTCTGCTTGAAAAATGCATTAACTTTACTGCCTAACCAGGAAACACCATCTGATACTACAAAATACATTCAAGCGCCCCCAGGGCCCCCTATCAATTGGAAGCAGCGCTGTGAACTGAAAAATGCAATTCTGGTTCTTCAGAGCTACATTCTGTTACAGTTACAGGATCCACTCTCAGCACTTGTGAGCGCAAATGAATTGTTGATCCAGAAAGATTTGTCAAATGGACATAAGGCATGGGCCCACATGTATGCTTCTGAAGCACTCGTTTGCCTGGACAAAACATCAGAAGCAATGGAACATTTAAATCCAACAATCATACATGAATTAATATCCACACTGCCATATAATATGCGTGATATAGCCGGAGTCTCCGTCTGGGCAAAGGCTGCAGTATGTCACATTCTCCGAGGCGATTTGATAACGGCCAAAAAAATATTGCTGCAAATAAATTCACCTAGAATTTTGCCCCTGCAAATGTATTTAGAAATATGTACTGGTAATATTGAGAATTGTCACGCTATATTAAGGAAACTTCGGTTTAATGCTTCAACACAATAATTTATACATGCCATTTGTTAGTTATCCATTTTAAATTATATGATATTCATGTATTACGAATATGTAGCCTCAAGTCCGAACTGTCAAAGCTAATTAAGCATAAGTTAGATCAGTGTTTCCCAACCTTTTTTATACCATGCCCCACCATAAGCTTTCTAAAAATTTTATGCCCCCCTTATATAACATTTTTAACATTCATTTGTTTGCTTACGAAACATAAATGATAGGGTCTAGGATTAAATCACTATTAAATTGTATACAAAACACAGTAAGTAAAACTTCAAAAGATATAATGAAAACCTGAAA
>DWTO01005290.1:0-10860 GCA_018244755.1 Jemadia pseudognetus
CGTGGGAGTGGTTCTGCATTCCTCTGCCTACCTCTTCGGGGATTACAGGCGTGAAGTTACTTTTTTTTTATAATTGCCTACTTGACATTATGTTAGAAGTATGGTATATATAAAATATCATTTAAAATAATTCTACACTTCATGCTTGAAGCTCTATAGATTCGCTATACATTGTTGGGGTTATTGATTCACACACACACAACTGCTTGCACGCCCGCCCGCAAACACGCGTGAACACGTGCACGCACGCACGCAAACATAAATATTAGTAATAATAAATATCTAATCCTGGAACACTTGAAATCATAGTTATCGTTATGTCAAAGAGATTGCTTAATCATAAACGTAACTCAAAATGAAAACTACTATCTCAATACTAAAATACAACAGCACTTTAATCTACAATGATAATGTCACAATGACGTGCGAGACACTGTTGAAGCAATAAATTTCTCACGTTGTGTTGTTGAGCTATAATGGAGCTGAAAGTAATTTATAACAAGAAACCTGTGTTGAGACAAACAAAGAGGCTATTACTTTATTCAGACATATCCCGTGCTTTGAAACTCGTAAATCTATATAGAGCCCGGCGATGAATGAACTTCACAAACTCAGTTGCGTTGTATAACGACGCAGCGTCGGTTGTCGCGAAGTTTTTACGCCTAAATTCTTTATGAGATCCATCTGTCTTCGTTCGAAGTTTGCGCCCGGGGAGTTATTAGCTACAACACTTGCTTTACCTCTTACCAGCTTATCTTTGTATGAAAGTATGTATATAAAAATGTTTTTCTTCGTTTATTATAAAATTTGTTTCTAAAGAGGTAGGCAAAGGAGTGTAATACACTTGTATTTTATAATTTACTTTTTATGAAATTAAAACGAAGGATTTTTTGTATATACAACGATTAATGTAGAGCCGGAATAATACCTAAATATTATTCATGAATTATTTTATTCCACAAATAAGAAATTATTAACACTATAAAGCTCTTATAGCTAAATTTAAAAAATAAAAAATTTTTCAACTGCCCAAACAATCTTTTTTAAAAGTACCTACATGACAGGACCAACTACTAGGAATGATGCAAAGCTCTCAGCCTCAATATTAAATCCATAACGCCACTCAAAGGCCGCGCTGGTCTCGTTATATGAGATTCATAATACAAATATCCCTTTGAAAATATTTGCCGAAAACATCATTAGGTGAGAGGTAGATTTATCAAAGAGTAAAATCTCGTATGTGGTTCCGCGCTTTGATCGGCGTTTCATATCTTTTCCGTTTGTTGTTCGAGCTAAATTGTTTTGATTTTATACAACGTCAACGTGAATATTTGCGTTGTCATTAAATTTTCAAACGAGGCGCCTGCACGGAATTTTTTCGATCTTGGTCCGCCTATATAAGAACGCAATCACGTTGAGAATTCCAATTACGGTGAAGCGTGCGTTAGTAGAATAATGCCCGTCGTATTCTTTGAATAGGGGGTATTGTAGAGAATAACTATAAGATTAAGTTAGCTGCTTATAGCGTATTTTATATCATACTTTTGGGTACAGTTTTCTTGTTACATCCTACGTAGATGGATCAAGGCGGATCGACTGTCTGGATATTTATAAATCCGTTGTCGATCATACAACTTATTTTCATAACGTGAAGTCTAAGCTATTATTATTAAATTCTTTATTTAATTTAATGACTATTCGAAGGAGGAAAACATACATAATTCCTTTCAACAGTTATGTTAGTGAGACCACATCCCGCCTGGCGTTAAATACTTTACTAAACTTATCAGATAGCTTAAAATATGCCACTATAACGAAACCTGCTACGAGTAATATTCTGCAATTCAAAAACAAAAGCATTTCAAACAAAACTTATAATTTCCTGTTGAATGTAATTGAAATAAAAAGGCCTGCTCAAATATACAATCAAATTCAGCGCAAATATGTATATCTTGTAAACAAAACCTTGGAGTCCCTTTTTTATGGCCAGGTCATATTTAATACTTTCAAAGAGCAAACTCCTTACTATTTATAACTGGATTCCTCTGGTATTCCACAAAAGCCTACTAAATCTGCTCGGTATTTATGCCGCGGACGTGCTAACAACCGACTCGTACGGCAATTTGTAGGTTGTCTGCTTAAGTGCATATGGAGGACATAAAACCCACCCACGGGGTCTCATAAGATTAAACAATAGTGAGGAGAGGCGTTGAGGCTTCTTTAAGTGTTCTTGCTAAAATATTATGTTACATTTTTATGGTAAAAGGAGAAAAATATATAAGAACATAGCAATAAGGATAGAACTCTTCCTTCGCTGGCTTGTACAGGAAAATTTAATTATATTTTAGCACGAAGCAGCTAAAATATAAAAAAGCAAGAATAACCTAAATCAATAATAGTAAAATTGATATTTTTTATTTAGGATTGTATGTCTTTCTTTAATTCTTCAGAACAATAATCTTCAGTACCTATATTTATTTTGTAAGCGTTTCTGTTTGAACAGTACGGTAAGGAGACTCTCCAGTTACTTCTAGGTCTAGAGTTAAGACTAGGACATCTAGTTGTCTGGCTTACAACAGCTCATACTATCCCTAGTGTAGGGTCTGATGGTTGGATGGAGAAGTACTAAGATATTTATTAACTTATTGTTAGTAATCCCTCCAGCCAGGATACCAAGTAAGTAAACCAGATTGAGTTCTTGACTGATGCTGGAGATTTTCTATGAACACTGTTATAATTTTGGATATTTATCACGGTATGGCGCGGCTTGCTTATGCAACCTTACCTGTTATATGTCCTGACCTATGCGCAGCAGTGTAGGTGGTCCAAGAAGCTGCACTGTGCTTTGCGATCCCCAACTCAGCGCATTGCGCTGAGTTGGGGATCGCATTGCGCATTGCGCATCCCCAACGCATGCTCAGCGGAGGGATTACGGAAAAAACCCCTTCGGCGAAGCCTGTGCCCAGCAATGGATTGAGACAGGCTAATGATGATGAGTTAATATACAGTATTTTTTTGTAGCAATTTGATCACGATACAAACATAAACATTCCAAGCTAACATTTAAAATTTTGCATTTCTTGCACGTGTGGCTTTAATTTATAAAATACATTACATTGTTATACGCTGTCAATGATAATGCTATCATACGCTGGCATAATGAGAAGCGGTTGCATTGGACCATATTATTGTATCCGGATGAAGTGTTTCGCGTAACCCAGTTCACACGAAACGCATGCTATACAATGTGCATTTTTATATCGTTATTATATGTTTGGGGACAAAAGAAATAACAAATCTTAAATCACTTTGTATCTTTATTCACTTATTCAAGACAGATATAAACAACAGTCCCTTATAACGTCATCGGAACTAAATTGAGTATTACAATAACTATAGTCTATATTCTAAATCTAAACATGAACATGAAAAGTAATGAAAGATAAAACATCAATCGCCAGTATGAAAGGATGTTTTCCGTTACAGGTTTTTTTTCATTGTTTTTGTCTATTTGACATAAAGTAATACTAAATTTGACATGGATTAAAAAAATGATAAAATTTTATTTTTCGCAAAATCACATCTTCATCGTTTGTAGACATATTGTGTTTGTAATATTTTCGAAATCTAAACACGCAAATATTACCAGACCACAACAATATGCAATGGGGTTAATCAATTTGATGTACATACGAGTACTTATGCATTCTAAATTGTATTTACAGCAAACCAAGCAAATCGTAAGAAACAGTATAACTTTACATAATAGAGACTTATTCTACTAAAAATTACGCAGGCAAACACAATATCATAGGCAACTGACTTTTATATTTCTTACGTAAAAACAATGAATTTATCGTCCAGTCAGTATTCATGGAAAAATATATTTGAGTACTAAGAAACATGTAATATTGATCTTGAACAAAAATACACTTAGATTCAGTTAATGACACTTCATAACACGGTGAAATAATAGTTCAGTTAATGACACTTCATAACACGGTGAAATAATAGTTCAGTTAATGACACTTCATAACACGGTGAAATAATAGGTTTAGTTGTAACTACCATGACGTATTCTTACCATGAGTAAAAGTACTTTACATACATTGCATTTACGTACCGTAATATTTTATTTTAGGTACTTTGGAGCTGGCCTTCATTGAAAATGACTTCAAAATTTCCTTCAATGATCATGTATGGCGACTTTAATAAATGTAGAGGAGACGAAAAACGTCTGCCATCACCGTAGCAAGTGGAAATCCTAAATCTCTGCCTACCCCGATGGTAAATAGGCGTGACTATATATGTTACATATATGATTATGACTATATATATATGATAAAATGTTACATATATATATATGTAACATTTTATCACTGTAATAGATAGCAAACTATACATGAGCGTCATAAGACTTTGAACTATTTAGAAAATTACCTTTTTGTATTACACTGTATTCATGTCATTTTTAAGGCGGACGCCTTTAAACAGCTGGCCGCTGGTACTAATCTTTTATTCCCTTTACGATGTGCATCTTATTTAGGTTCTTCTTCAAACCTCTTTGATATTAATCTATAAATGTAGTGTACTTGTAGTAAACAATGAAAAAGTACTAGTTATTCTGGCGCATACTTATCTGATATTGAAATTGTTTTCCTTTCCAACTATCCATTTAATATTAACTCAACTACCCGTTAAGAACTCAACGCGAATGATGGTGAGATGCAATAGCTTTCATATTTAGTAGTTGGGAAAGAAGTAATTTGAAGTGTCAGGCTAAAGCCCGCAAATTAAAGTCGTTTAGCCACTTCGTTATGAAAATACAGGGCTAGGATATCCCGAAATTGTTATTTCTAACATTTAAAAAAAAGCTTAAAGAATTCTTTCACACTCAGTAATACTGCTTTTAGAAAACATACATTAAAAATTGTAATATATTAACGAATATGTATGTAAATAATAATTTTAATAAAAATGTTATCATTTGGAAATTTTCAAGACATAATAATTCCTTAATTATCAAGTGGAATAATTAATTCAAAAAAAGATGTTAATATATTTTTCATTACTTTTAGGTATCATTTTGCATAAAATTGAAATCCATTAAGCACAATTACTCAAACAGTTATCACCATAACTTTCAACGACTCTATTAATTAAAACATAGATTGCTTTTATCCTTAAACAAACACATTTATTAAAATACATTATAGCAAATGATATCCAGTGACGCAAAAATACAATCTTAATAGAATTTTTTAAAGTTATTCGAAATATCGTTAATGTTTTTATCATCACTTCGAGTATGGCTGTAAGTATGGCTTGGCGACCTATGTATGAACAAGGCAAAGTGATACCCAATCTTAGATATAAATTACATGCAAAACAAAAATATATCGATGTTCAAAATCAAACAGTAATTTTAAAATTAATGTAACCTAACTAAATTATGGGTTACACATTGAGTTCCTAAATAATTGTTTGTTACTCTTACAATAATACAAACTTATTTTAAGTTATTGTTCAATTAGAAAACAATTCTATATACTTTTTACTATTGAGTACTTATCAAAAAGGTTATTTTACAAAATAACCAAGCATCTTCAAAGTACAATCCACTGTAACTTATCCATACATACGTATAAAATTATTCGATTAATGACAAAAAAATAAAGAAATATATTGAATTGTATGATTAAAATGTTACTCTTTCTATCGATTATAATCATATCTCACTTTATACATCAACATAAATCCATCAAACAGCTTTAAGAATCTATTGAAATTAACTATTTTTCTGAGTTACACAAGAGATTTATCACTTGCCGTAGACGTTTCTTGAACTCTAAAGATGTAATAGTATTAACAGCGTTTTGAAAGTATACAAATTCGACAGTCATCTGTTTATTACATATGTAGTGTGTCTTTCAATGTTACATAAGGGGTAGCGAGACCGCTTACTTGACTGGAACACTGCTTGTGGGCTTGTCCCGCTGTTGGGACCAGTACCAGCTGTTCCAGGTCACCCTGATAAAGTAAAATTTTTTTTCAGTATATATTAGTCTACCTGTTTGCTAGGTTAAATAAAAAAAAATGTCAATGTAACGTCTAAATTACAATGTATGTTTAGGACTGGAGTACGTCAAGAGAAAATTATCTTAATGTAACCTAATTATTTTGAAGCCATATTATCAACATTAATAACGTCCATATGACAAATCCAAATACTTTTTTTATAGACATGATACAAAAAAACCAATGTATGAAATAATTGGAAAACTAAAAGATTTATTCTTCATATTATAAACAATAAAATACGGACATACACTACTGAATTTGGGGGTTCTTATTATACAACAGTGTAACTTAATATACACTGGTCACTGCACTTTAGATAATTTCAGTAACATATACAAACATTTCTATACAAAATATTTTATATCTAATAATTGTTTAATATCAAAACATGTCGTTTATTTAGCGACTGTAAATAAACTACAAAAATATTGACCTCAGTCTTTTAGGATTCGGAGTACAAGTCGCGTGCCCAACGTGTCCTCTGAAGTTCTTATGGCGTCTACTTGACCTTATCTTACCTACCTTAGACAGGGACCCGGCCTTATACGACATTGCGTAGAATAACTCATGCATACAACAATGAACAGAAGATGATTTATATCCGCGTCTGTTAACTTTATTTTTATACCATCATTATTTTATTACCCGCGCTGAAGTGAAAAGAATGAACAAAAATATACAGTTTACTTACAATAACAAACCGTGTTTTGTTTTGAAAGATGCAAATAATAAAAGGTAAAAGAAAATAATCAGAATAACCCGGAAATGTTTCCTTGATTGCGGACTTTTGGAATTTATATATTTTTATTAACAAAAATAAGAGTAGATAAATTGTTAAATAATCAAGTATTAAGTATTTATCCCTCCGTCGCACAGTTTTTAAAGGAAAAAGTTTTCAATGTAGCATTACTGGTACTATATTACAACTATTACTAAAAATCATTATTTTGGCTAATTACCAAGACCAGTTAAAGTCGCAGTGCGATTACTAAACCCTCTGCCTACCCTAATACATTGTAACTCTTCTTATCATTTCGGTTCTCTTACAACCCAACACATTATAAATGAACATATGTAGTATACATATTAAAGTTATAAAAAAGAAATATTTTTTATCCTGTCATATCATATTTTTATACTCCGTCGTTTCGCCAAGTTTTTTTTTGCAACTATAAATTCCGGTCTGGAACCTCGTTTTATGGCCGTACTGGGAGAGGTTATACAACGAAATCTGTGGACGCAACTTTAAAAAATATCAGTTTTATGGACTTTTTAATTGGCTCAAATTATAACAACGGCTTTTCAATGGTAAATAAAATACAGCACAGTGGTAATTATTCTGTATGTACAGACAACTACATATAAATAACATCAAATATCTTAGATTCCGATACAAAGAAACAACACAATATGCTTGAGTATTGTTTTCAATTTTAACAAAAACACTAGATAATACATGTGCTCTAGCAATTTTTTTCAGAATACCTCCACCGTTCAGCCTTTATGGAACAGCCTTTGAAAAAACAATCACATACGGGACACAAAGAAAACGACATGCAACAAGAACGTCCAGAGAGGTGAATGAGTATTGAAAAATTTAAGGGCCCTCTGTAAATATTTGCGATGTCCTCTTTTACGGTCCGCTTGGGATTCTATTTAATAAAGCTTCCACTTACCGAAAAGAGATAGCCTATAATGAGATCAGCATCCCTTGGAGTGTCTAAGGCGTCCTTTTCAAGGACATCGGTCCTTAGCCAACGACAGTCAACGTACACCCGCACTGTGTCATCGTCGTGAACACTAAAACAACAAGATTCATTAACTTTTAATAAAGTTAATAATACCGTTGGCACTGTAGCTAATGTTATAAAAAATGAATCAGACTCATTTTATTTAATATTTGATTTATGTCCTAATTGATTCTAAAGACCCTTAGTGTTACGGCCTTATGAGTTTCGTTCATACGATGTTTAGCTTATTTATGGTTTAGTACCAGCAACATAACAGTAATTAAGTTACTTATGTAGCGTTTCAGACAATTTAGAAATATCTTTTACATAAACCTGTAGGATTACTACTTACTAATCTTGGATACTTATAAAAATGACAAGATTAGCTTATTTGTACTCTAACCTAAGTCTTGAACAATTTCACAAAATTGATGAAATACTTAGAAAACCTTGCCACATTGTTTTATCCTTCGACAGTATTGATACTAAATTAAGAGACATTGTAAAATATCCCACGAGGGACGTATATCGAATATTCAATGAATAATAATGATCTTTTAGAAGACGACGGAACCATTTAGCATACTTTGGTGTACAATACTTATAAAACTTCGAATCTCACTAACTTTAGGTTATCGATAAAGTGCGAATAAATCCATAAAAATAGCTTCATTTGCATCAGATTTCATGTTTTCAAAAATTATTCTTTTTTTTCCTACGGTTTTGATTAAATCGATGTGGGTCGGGACCCACATCAAGAAAGGGTTGGATTTCCCCGGGGATTTGCTGAGTCGTCGGCAATGCAATATGTGGTTGCACGTTGGGTCCGAAAGATTAAGTGAAGGTTCATTGCTCTTTGACTATTAAAATATATAGTAATACGTTGTACGTAATTTTTATCTTAGCTTTATTTATATATTTCCAATATTTGATTAAGTGACATTTTGTGACACGTGGGAGTGTTCTGCATTCCTCTGCCTACCTCTTCGGGGATTACAGGTGTAAAGTTAGGTTTTTTTTTGATTAAGTGCTTTAGATTCGTAATTATTTTCTCTCCTTCTATTTCTTTTAACTGAATAAATTCTTACTACTACATCAAGATTATTATGATGATCCTTGTTTTGAAAACGATTGAAATGGCTGGTTTCATAACAATATTCTCGTACACCATTGTGTCGACTGATACAAAATGTTAAAATTAAAAGATAATATGAAAATATTACAATAGGTACGAATTCGAGTAATTCAGTAAACGTTTAATTTCTGGTGCTAGTAATTTAAATAATAATTAGTAACCTGACTTTCACGATAACGATCAATAACGCTCTTGTAACTGGCGTCATTTAGCAATTCTACGGTGTCTCAGATATTAAGATCTTTCACTAATGTGTGCTAATAGGCGTAAGTACGCCCACGTTCATTATTCCCTTATAAGGGCTTTAATTAAACATCCTGAACAGTTTAATTTTCTTTCATGTTGTTAATTTCAGTAGCTCAGATTGAATTATTCTCATGACTGATTCGTAATTGTAAAATGGTCTTCTTGCGAAGGAACATTCAATCTTTCGTGAAATTAAATTGCATAATATGAGTGTAATATTTGAGCAAGTCGAAATGGCAGCTTCATGCTGAATAAATTTTATCTTCTGGCTTCTTGGTGAATTAACCTTTTTGAAGAAAAGTATCAAATTTTTGGGTCAAAGTAATTGTGGCTTGAAATAACTTGCTCATTTTTATTTGTGCAGGAGGGTTTACTTTTTTTACTTTTAACGATATTTTTAAGGTAGCCAAGTTCCTTCCTGGAAGTTTTCTGCATTATGTAACTTAATGTATAATTGTTATAGTTACAAATTCAATAGATGCCTTTTTTATTAGTAGTGTAAACTGACTTTTATTTACTTTAAATATATTTTATCGTCGCTTCATTCTTTCTTTACTCTTCATTTTCATTATTAGTAACTCTTGCACCGTATCAAAATTGAACAAGACTCTTACCTTATATTAAAAAAACTTAGAGACAAAGTTTACTACGACTTAGATAAAATTATAGGAAATTGTAAGCAACATAAGTTTGCTATCGCTGATACATCATACAACACTTAAACTTAGAAAAACATACATAAATTTGTAAAAAAATAGGTGTTGCGAGAATTTTAATGCCGTCAGAGTGAACGCAATGCTCAAGAGAATTCTAACCCATTAAGATACCACCCCTTCGTTTTTTCTATCTACTCTAAATTTCTGTTTACCCAGATTTGTATCTCTTCTATTGGCTCTAATACCATAAATATAGCTGTGTGCGGTAAATTATCTAAATTTTACCAATCATAACATAACATTTGCAGTTATTCAAGACCTATTGTGACTAAGGTCACAAATACCAATAAGTCCAAGTTATATCATCTGCATGTATCCATGCAGGTACAAATGATATGATATGATTTGATAATGGCAATGATAATGTATTTAGTGTATTATATGAAACACGTAAAAGTTGAGAAAAGTATGATGTTGATAATTGAGCGGGATGTCTATATTGATGTTTCCAGAAGAATTGACAAGTCAAACGTACCTGATAGCGATGTGGTGCCACCTGAAGTCATAAAGCGGTACGGCCAAATAAATAGACCGGGAGGAGCCCCCTCCAGCGTGGACCAGCCTGGCCGCGCCTCGACCAGCCAACTCCAGGGAAAGGAAAGACCCAGAACGGCGACGGGAACGGAGAGAGAACAAAGTGCCTTGGCCGTAACCTCCGCTCTGAGGACAAGATACGAATTTAACGGTTGACATTACAGCTTGAAGTTCATTTTACTTTATATTTTAACTTAATATGTGCAAGTTGCGTAAAATGATCAATGTAAAACGTAAATGTTCAACTTTTAATAATACGCTATCTTATTTACTTGAAATGCATGAACAGTTAATTTGCAAATCGTTGTTTGTCATAACTTTTTCTTTATAATACCATTCGTTTCACGTCTTATTAGTGTTTATAAAAAAATATACTAAATAAGACCCAGAGCCAGTGTAAGTAAATTCAAATATCATA
>DWTO01005291.1:0-10860 GCA_018244755.1 Jemadia pseudognetus
TTTCTCATACACCTGACGAGTTTCTTCTACAACCTTCACAGTTCACTCTCATCACTTCCATTATCCATTATCTCATCGCTCATCTCATCTCATCTCTATGTCTAAATAGGTCAGCTTTTGTTCGGTATCAATTTCCATCTATTTACAGATTGTATAAAATCATAAATTTTCACTCGTAGTATTGTATCGCGGTTAATTTATACATTACGCAAGTATTTAACCGTTACAGGAAGAAGTACCGACAGAGCCAGTACCGACGGAGCAAGTACCGACGGAGCAAGTACCGACGGAGAACAATGACATTTATTTATATAGGTCGCCAACACTCTTAACACTAAAATATTCTATGTTACATGATACGGAACAGTTTTTTGGCAAGTGCTGAAGTAGTTATAGACAACGACATCATGTAATAGAGATTTTTGGCACTCTGTGCTCTCTGCCTACCCCGCAAGGGACCTGGCGTGAGGATATGTATGTATATACATAACAGTCAGTAAAATTGAATAGGATCAGTCACAAAAATAATTGAAAAAAAGTAAATCGGTCAAAATAATTGAGATCTTTAACAAAAATAATATTTGAGTATAGGTACTAATTTGAATTTATGTGCTTAGCATTATCTTTTTGAGCCTGCGTGTATTATCGAACAGGATTTCGATATCTCTGCTTTTCGAAGTAGTTATTCTCTCATTAAACTGCTTAATAGCGCATTTTTCCCTAAATTCGTTTCCCATGGAACATTGCATAGAATATTGAATCTAGAGAATCTAGGTAACTTACACGGGGCAGAAAAATTAATTAAGGGTAATAATTCTGAATCATCTATTGAACCATTCACGAGCTTAAAAAAAGAAACGCTACTTAAACACATGATATGTATATCCATTTCACGGAACAAGTGTCGGAATCGTGACATATCCATAACAACCCTATTATACGAGTATCTCTACGACATAGACGACTTAATGACGTGACTGTTAGATTTAGTGATTTTGGAAAAAGAAACACCCTTATATAATGGCTTATAATGCTTTAATACTATCTACTTATAATATTATCTACATGACATTTTTTTAGGAAATTCCTATTACATTTATGTGACAAAGTTTTTTAGGCTTACCTTTAGTATCTTCAAGAATCCTTCATTTCAATTTGAGCGCAGAAATGGGTGATAAAGATTTGGTGTGTAAGATCCCGACCGCTCGTTGGTTACATGAATTAATTAGAACGAACGTAAGGAATATCCATGCTTGAATTAATTACCGTATGAACGCGTGAGGCTAATCCCATGCGCTAAAAAGTATGGGCCGAGTATTAAGTAGACACCGACTGAGGTACGCTGAGCAAAGCTTACACGGGTCGGGCAAACCCAATTAAGACTAGGCGTTTCTAACGTGTATTATTTGGATTAGGTAGGTATTGTAGGCAAGGAAGGGTGGTCGTTAGAACACAACCTTTAACAGAGCAAGGTGTTTTATATTGATCACCTGCGAATTTTCACCAATGCTGAGTAATTTGAGATTCACGTTTCTATCGTTTACATGAAAAATGCTACAGTATCAATTGCAGGCTGGAACGCTGAAATTGCAAGCGAAATAATCAGTGCTTTAATCGACAGGAGGTCATGAAGAATGATTATATGTAGGACCGAAACTAGACGTGCAATCCCGAAAAAACATGCATGATTTAACCTTATATTCACTATTAATACATTATGTATGTTATATTTGTTTATATAAAACAAGCTAGGTAGGTACTCAATCAAATAATCAATTCACCGAGGAAAGAACCCGGGAGACTGCTTAAAGAGACGTTGATATATCCAATATAGGTCACCAAAGGTACATTTTAAATTTATTAAATATCTAACAATGTCTCAATGACTCCCAGCAATGACTCCCGAGTCGGACACTGTAGAGTTTTTATAATTTAGATTTTCTTTAGTGGTTCGGAGTCTGGATTTGTGCCCGGTGCATGACAATAGACTCACCACCTATTCCATAGTGGGACGTAAACGTAACTGGTGAAACGTGGGAGTGTTCTACACTGCTCTACCTACCTCTTTAGGCGTGATGATACGTTATATTAAAAACCTTTCTACATAAAAACGTAAAAAAACGTAACATCACGCCTATAATCGCCGAAGAGGTAGACAGAACACTCCCACTTTTCACCAGGTATGTTTACGTCTTCACCTCTTTACATGCCCCATGTAACTAGGTCGCGGTGCTCCGCTGGCATGTCTGCCGAAGGCCGAGGTGACGTAGTGGCCAGCATACTAAGGCTTCACCGGATTAAGCAGGCTTCGCGCCGTGCCACAGCCAATCGAGTGACATCTTTCTATATGTCACTATTAATTGAAATATTTCCAAACGAGTTACATCAGTTATCATATAAAGTATGAATAACAATAATCCTATATTTCTATAGATCTAAGCAGTACCATAGAATAGACTAGTGCCATGCAACGGGTACATATCCAAACTCCGTGCCACTAGTTGGAATTTCAAATGAGAAAAAACAAAATAGTTCATTTTTTTGTTTAGCAATACGCTTGCATTTCACTGCTATTTTATTGCATTGCACAATGATGTATTATACGCGCATTGAAGATATCAGCAATCGAACGCAGTTGATATTAACAGACGACAGGCACTATTTACAGGTTCATGTGTAACTATGTGTAAATATATAACAGTATGTAAATATATACATTGTCAATGGTTTTGTTGTTCCTGCCGCATATAGCGACCATCACCGTTTATTGACTGGTAGATAAAAACCGTCAAACATTAAGTAGTCCCTTTGTAACCCAACTATATGTTAACAGTGAAGAATAAATAAATATATAATTCACCTGACATTTTTAAGGGTTGTATAATTCTCCAATACAGGTATTGGTCAACATCTTAATTCTGAACATCCCTATTGTACTTCAATGCTGTAGAACACTTAAGCCACAACATCCATGTTTCCATTCCTCCCCTTTCTTCCCCCACTCCTCCCCTCCCTTCCCCCACTCCTCCCCACCCTCCCTCCACTTCCCCCTGGAGTAAGTAAAGCCCCGAGCCACACGAGTCCATTTCTCAGCACGGCCAAGGACTTATCTCTCAGCTGTCTCGTTTCAAGAGTCCTCGTTTCATAATCTACGATCCTCGACTCACAATGCCGTAGCCGTCGCGAAAAGGGCTTGAATATTGATGTATCGTTCGTTTTTGAACGTGCCCTATCGATTTGGTAATATCATTAATAATTTTACAAGTCGGGCGAATGGAAATGTCGAAATTAATTTCTTAAACAATAATACATATATCGGGACATCTCCACGCGCGGCCATCTGATCCCAAAGTGAGCGTCAAGAAATGTGCGATGCTAACAGACGGTTTTGATACATATACTACACTACTACATATGTACGATACTGCATATGTAAATATATACTTATATAGACAATTTTACACTCAGGACACAGTACAAATACTTGTGCTCATGGCACATATATTTATACTGGGTGGGAAACGAACCCACGACCCCCGGCGCAACAGCCAGGTTCACTAACCAGCACACCAACGGGCCAGCGAATGGTATAAAAATAATCGTATTACAATAGGAATCAATTTGATTAAGCCCGCGAAGACTGAGCGTGGGCCCTTTCCATCGTAATACTGACTGGATGTACTTTTTCGTTTCTATGTGATATTTATCTCTGGTCGTGTTGGTTGCAAGCGCGACTGCCGATCGGGTGATCCTGGGTTCAAATCCCTGATCGGAAACTAATGGATTTTTCTAAGATTTTTATTAGAGGCTCACAGTCTGGATATGTGCCCGGTGCATGGCAATAAACTCACCCACTATTCCATAGTGGGACGTAAACGTAACTGGTGAAACGTGGGAGTGTTCTACACTCCTCTGCCTACCTCTTCAGGGATGAGGCGTGATGTTACGTTACGTTAAAGATGCTTTCACACGTATTCATAATTTCTTTAACAATAAATAAATGTCGTAAATCTATCTATGTATCTAAAGACGCAATTCTTAATCGACACCTAACAAAGACGTTAATTGAGCACAAAGTTAAGTAATTAATCCATTGTGTGGTGCCAATCAATTACTGAACAGTTTACTTACTAAGAGCTGTACAAATTGTCTTCGTAGGTAGTCTTTGATCGTGCCATTAGCACCTTACAATCTAGTGGCATAGATTTCGGCATTCCATATCTGCGCTATGAAGTTCAAATCTTGGAATGCAATCCTTTATGAAATTTGTGATTGTTCAAGATAAAATATCAGTATTTACGGACTATGGCCGCAACCCACTCGTTCTGAGAACAGATCCCCTTCTAAGAGTGGATCAATAGAAGGGATGCTGATGCGATGACGTGACCTGATACAATTATTACTTCGATTACAATTAATATAATTTTAACACATCTAGCCATGAGTGTGCTAAACAGTTGAACGATAATGATATATTTTCGACGAACGGACGACACGTGGAATTGAGCGAGGGAAGTGTTTCAAATCCGAGAATACCCCTAAGTCCTGTGGTTAGAGACCTTGACTGATAAGCTATTGGCGTGGGTTCGGTTCCTATCTAGTAAAAATGTTTCTTTTACGAGCGTTAGTATTTGTTACTGTGACCGGATTTCATGTAAGTGTTAGTATATATGTAATAATAAATATGTATATATGAATGCCCCGTTTGTCGTGTTGGTTGCAAGCGCGACTGTCGATTGAGAGGTCCTGGGTTCAAATCCCTGGCCGGGCATTACTGGAATTTTCTAATTTAGATTGTCTAGCAGTACTCGAAGTCTGAATTGGTGCCCGGTGCATAGCAATAGACTCACCAGTTATTCCATAGTGGTATGTCAACGTAACTGGTGAATCGTGGGAGAGTACTACACTCCTCTACCTACCTCTGCGCGGATTACAGGCGTGATATTGCGTTATTTTTGTTATCATTAGTTGTCCGGTTACTATAGGACAAGGTCTGTGTTTTATAAGATGAGATGCGGACGCGTAGGAGGTCCTAGTCCCAAGATATTATTTTTAAAATTAACAGTCAGTCGCGGATATAGCCTGACCTAACCGTCACGGGCAACCGCGTCATGGCAATGATTTAATACAATATAACTGGAGCCAAATGAAAACAGCTGATGCAATCATCGCGGTCAGTGTCACTCCAATCAGGCCCACAGCGGCTTCCGACCAATCTAATACATACTTTTGACTCACAACACAGTAATGCGCGCTGGTACTTATGAAGAGCAAGGCAGATATATTTATATGGCGATTTCCAAGTGGAGATTTTTGTGTTACTAATCTGATTAACCCAATAATAATGTGTTGATATCACAATAAATTATACGTCAATATGTACATAAACACTTGGATGGACCTTAAACTATTACGAGCCTGTACCTACTATGGTGATACAGATAGTTGATTAGTACATATATATTATGTATATGTACTATTAAAACATATTTAGTACATTATTTTTTTGGCACATAAACCATTTTTTTTACCATGTAAATATTTGATTTGGGTGGGTGGGATTCGAGCCCATGGCCTTCGTTCGGCTCAAATGTCAGACTTATTAATTACTAGAGTAAGCAAAATTGATCCTTACTGGAAACACTTTAAATCCTTTTGAAAAAGCTTATTCTTTCAAAAAGATATTGATTGTATGTAAAGCGCTTATATGACCACCAGATATGGTCACTGAACACGGACATTCATATATAAATTAAACAGTTCATACGCCGTACTGACGTCATTCTCATAATTGAAACGAAGTTATAACGGGAATGACCACAAACCAAACTCTCCATACAAACGGCATTTGTTTGTTCTGATATTGTTTTGTATGCACTGCCGTCACTGTTCTGTTAGGAATGCCGTTGCGACGTACAGTCGCGTACAAAGTTTCATTTGCTACAGAAACAAGCGCATGTAATTGAACGACGCGACGCCCATGGGAATGTGGCCGGCGATGAGTGATGTGACTTTATATGGAAATATTATTGTGGAATGGATTTTGTGTGCTCGTCGCGTCAAATATAAATTGAATTTTAAAGTTAGTTGTAAATAACCGCGGGCCAAATGAGTTGGCGGAGTTTTGGTTAAATCGAAACGACAATTCTGTGTACAGTTAAGAGTAATCCCTGTAATCCCCGAAGAGGTAGGCAAAGGAATGTAAAACAGTCCCACGTTTCAGCAGTTACGTTTACGTCCCACTATGGAAAAGGTGGTGAGCCTATTGCCATGCACCGGGCACATGTCCAGACTCCGAGTCACTACTAGAAAATCTAATTAAGAAACATTTAGTAGTGCCCGACCCGGTAATTGAACCCAGGACGTTCCGATCGGCAGTCTCATTTGCAACCAACACTGCCAACAAGGCAGCCAATTCTCTTGTGTATTGTCTTTGAATTACTAATATTGTCTGTCCACGATTTTAAGGATGTAGGTAATATCAGTGTAAGCTGTTGCGTTTAGAAAGTACTTATGTAATATTATTATTACTTTACCTTAACAGTGTAGGTATGTACAATAATATAGAAATATCTGAAACAAAACGAAAATCCCTAGCGCCCCTAACTTTCAACTTCCCGGAATTCGCGCCGCGGGATGTTCTGGAGGCAATTCCGTAGTATTTCAACCAAATTGCCGCGAGTCCGGGGCTGTTACGTACACCTATTACACATAGTAGTCCCAGGGCAGGCCCATTTTTCCTAGCGCTCCTATTAGAGAGATTTAGTGAGGAATAGAAGTATAAATCCAGGCTGCCTGTGGGATTCAGCGCGCTCACTGACTGCCGCTTGAATAATTATGGCTTTTTCCGGCCATTTTGCCTTCAGTTACTTTGGTATATTATGTTACCTAAATAAGTCGAATATCGAAGGCTGTGCCGAAAGATCTTATTTTCAATTTGTACGCCGATTTGGTTTTAAAATTATAGTCGGGGACTTTTACCCTGTTTTAGGACATTTCAGACGGCTTTGAGGATACGCTAGCGTTTGGCTTGGACCATGCGTGATGGTAAGTGCAGGTGCGTCTTAAGATGGACCGCGAGTGTCTAGGAAAAGCTTATGTATTATTACTTTGAAGAAGGGAACATAAACGCTAGTAGGGTGTTCTAAACCTTCACTGTCTTATCATGCAGTATTTAAGAATTTCGATTGTTGCAATCCTCAAAGACACCAATTTAAAGTATCCAGGTCAAATCTTACAAACTTACGGAGAAATGGCTATAAGTCAGGTCTCTTATAAAGCATTATTTATATAACTACTTAGTCGTTGTTTAATTAAGTAATCAGTATTAAGCAATCAAAGTTACTGTTAGGGCTTAGTGCCTTGATCTCCTCACAAAATCTTCTAGAATTGCAGAATATCTCAAGTTTCTAAGTCTTCTATCATATGCTTTCATAAAGGCAAACCATAAAACAGCACCCAAATAAAATACTGGGATCTAAGCATTGACCATTTATAACACAATGGTGATATTTGCCCCTCCCATTGTGTTTCCCAAATCGAATGGGAAAAGTGTTGAAGTTTTCCTATAGCAGCCATAAAGTGTGATTTGTTGATGGGAGCGGCTTTGCGCGCGGATTGAAAACCGTAGATGCTATTCGTTTTGTAATTTCCAAAAATACTATGTTTTAGAGAAAGTATCGATATTTGTGCTTCGTTGTCTAATTTCGAACAATCGGAACAAATTTCTCAGAGCGGCATTAGTATTATGTTTTTTCATATAGGCAACTTTCAAAGCCAAATTCTGGTCTGTGTTGACAGGACTGGACAGCTTAAAGACTTGGTAAACATGTTTTTCCAAAGCATGTGAACTGATTTATACTACATTTGAAGCTTGTAATTATTATAATTATGTGAACTCATTACTTAATTTATAATTATGTGAACTCATTACTTAATTTCAGTACTGCAATTTTCCCATTTTTCTATCTTCGAACAAAAAACGTAAAATCACGCCTGTAACCTTCGATAAGGTAGGGAGTGGTGTACAGTAGTATTTATCACAGAAGAAGTTTTATTAAACGTTTTTATTTCACTTTATTGTGAGAGGCATAACCACATCAATATCTATTGATGAATTCATTTTGGATATAACATATTACATATTTGTATATTCTCCTCGAAACATTATTTTTATCGCGAAACGAAACGCGAATGCAAATCGGAATATACAGAATCCATTTTTTCAGATTTAAAAAGATACGAGTATTGCAGCAGTTCCGCGGCGGGTGAAGTATGGCGGGAAAACTTTGGATATGTATTGATTATGGACTATTAAAAGTTCTTCCACAAAAAAAATATATTTTCCCCTGAATGCGGTCTGGAATGGAAACGAGTGGATCCAACGGGTATCGGAATGTTTGGGATGCTTCAACTTTTTAGGGTCCACCTATCGATGTGATTGTGCCTCTTACAATGAAAAGCATTTCTTACATTATTCGACCCATATCTTGTACACGTCCTTTCACATGTGACGAAGGGGTTTTTGATTAAATAATAGCTTCTTGGCAGTTGCATTTTTTTGAAATATGTTGGTGTGTTAAAAGGACCTAAACGCAATTATTTTCTACTCAAATTAAACAAAAGAGAGTTTAACAGGAAAATCTATAAAATGTTGCTATTAAGTTATCTCGCATAACTTAATAACGTGTAAACTAGTATTACGTAGCTAACCCAGTTGTGGGAGTGCTACCAGTAACCAGCCACCCAGCACTAAACGGTACAGTTGCGTGCTAAGATAACTTTGAGCATGGCGGAGCGAAGTTCGTTCAGCGCGTCCGGACGTCTTAGTGTGCACTGATTCATGATCATTCGTCTTACTTTGTGCTACAATTTCTAGTCAAACTTGCTTTTAACGTTGTTGTATTAAGATTTCACGTTCATTAATTTGTTACACTCATTTGCCTATTACATTAATTAGTTTTTATATTTAGTTTTTATGTAAGTTATTTAATGACCGACGTAGGTATGAAATGTCTCTGAAAATGGCATATAAATATAGACATGCAAAAATTAAATATAAACATACAAAATCTAATTCAAATAGCGATTTAGTGGTTTGAGTGTCGGTGGAAATATGGCCGCTGATGCTCATCTTCAAGGTACGTCCTGAAACATTAGAATCCTGCATTATCGTCTTGCATCACAGTTATTAACCATTTTATTGTCCCACTGCTGGACATGGTCCTCCTCCCAGAATGAAAGACGTCAAGTCCACTGTATGCCACACTGATGGAGCGCGGGACGCAGTAATTGCGTCCCTAAATAATTGGATCGGGTGGTGTAGGCTGTCCAGGCGGTCTCAAGCACACCGTGTACAATGAAAATATATCTACTGTAATAAATATTATTATCGAGGGATCAACCCATCTATTTTGTTAATATCCGGGCCTTTGTAAGTGACGTTACTCCTATATCAAAGACTCCTAAGATGTCCGATATTGAAAATTCTTCTGCGTTTATGAGATACGGGAACATAGAATTATGAATAAAGCCATGTTCCCACTATCAAAGAAGTCCGCAAAACTATTTGCTTGACACTCGCTGTGTTAGATCAGAATTTTAGTTAAAAAATTAACTTGATTATACGCAACGTTTGGAAATGAATGAACAATACTTATTATAACGCATCCTGTCTATACTCGCACTGAAACGGCCAGAAAGGGGTGGTTTCATGAGGAGTAATAAATATTTTTAATGTATACATTTTATGTCAGTATATAATTAAGAGTGTTGAATTTTAAAACTGTGAAATAGGCCTGTCTAACTTTACGGCTAAATATAAGCCACCACTGTGTCGTTTTTGCCCACAATCCCCACGCTGGGCACGCGGTTTGTGGAACACATAGCACAGCTACTCGCTGCTATTTACCATCAGTTACTTTAAATTACCTACCATCTAATGTTTTACCATTAGTAACCTTACATGACGTAATATTGGTTACCATACATTGCTCACCATTGGTTTAAGCCAACGGACCCATAAGCCAGTTAAACGTGCTCATGACACCTTGCAAAATATCATGAGACATTTGTAGCAACGAGTCGTAACTTGCGCACCCAATAAACTACAATAATATTAAAATTTACGACCGGCGCTTACATTAAAGTCCCATTTATATCAGCGTCATTAATTAATTATTGCTTAAATGAACTAGGTGCTACATGAATTTACATTAGTTAATGTACCAGCCGAGGTCCGGTTAGGCACGTGTCGCAGCAAAGCGATGAGAATCGTAAGCGTTGAAAATCGCTCCGAATTTCTATTTAAGTTGGCTATCACTACTTTCTAATAAACTTTGATTATATCGTAATGTTTACGTAATATTACGCCTGTCTTAAACTAGTTACAATTATATTTCACTATGGAAACACTGTGGCATTTATTTCTCATGATAAATGCATACCTAGTTAACTGTATCAGACGTTACTTTGAGGAAATCTTTCGCTAATAAATTATGCTAATGTTATGTTTGATTAAAGTGTAACGCATATAACGGAGTAAGCTTTCATCCAGTATGTATAGCTTCACACCCATTACGGGCATATTTTATGTATGTGTAAACAAAATATGTATTATTATTACCTTTTTATTATTTATATCATCACGCCAAGGCAATTGTCGGATAGGCAGACGTCACCCAAAACTCTTTGAAACGGTCGTGTGTGTGTGAAGAGATTAATGAGTGTAAGGATATTTGACAAGCTTTAGTATCTGGCTACCCCTTAATATTTTTAGGGTCTTTAATATCGTTTATATCGTTGTTTTTAATGGCTACAATATATTGTATTTATACACAGGCTCACCACCTATTCCATAGT
>DWTO01005292.1:0-10860 GCA_018244755.1 Jemadia pseudognetus
ATGCAAATTAAAATTTTTCACTCAAAGCACCCTGAAAAAACATACGTGAGTCAAGCCGTATCACATGTATTAATGTGTATAAACACTCACGAAATTATTAACAGTAAAATCATTAACGCTTGTACCGTTCTACTGTTGGACATGGGGTCTCTTTCAAGAATAAGAACGGTATCACGCGTGCATAATAATTACGCTAAGATCAGAAACATCTGTATGTATATGGCTCTTGTAACGTGTCCTACATTAGGATCATATTTTTTTCTGGAATTTTCACTTTGGTTTTGTTATTAGTGCAAATGTATATGTGTCATCAAAATATCAAGTATCAATTGTCATAGGAGTGCGGTCCGCCTCCCCCTCATATTTTTGTTCTGACATTTATATTCACAAATTCGAAGCCACCTTTACAAGTATGTCATAGCGTGGATTGTAATAAATGCCAGCATAATAAGGTTGCTGTATGCATCTGCTGTTTTTATGTTAATATCATTTCACTATTTTATGCGTGTACCATTTAAATATTGAATAAAAATAGCACACACGTCTATTACAAGAAAAACCAGTATCCTGTTCTATACTTAACGTGCCCTTAAAACTTTTTATTCCCATGCCTCCGCAGGATGTCTAGCCATTCATTACAAGCGCAAAGATTATAATCGAAGCATTGACCGGCCCGCAAGAAACGATCGCCTTCGACTCGCAGCGCAGTGCCAGCGAAGCGAACAGGTTTAAACGACCGCTACCACGCACCGACTCGAAGCGTTTCTTACTAGTCGTTTCATGTTACAACGTTTCTTGTTTTAGCATTTGCGTTGTCTATAGTATAGTTTACACGTATGTATTTATGTATGTATGCGAGAAAATCTGATAGTGTTGTAATTTCCTAAAGTTTGCGGGAGAAACGTCTAAAGGCTATTTTCGCCTGTTATACAAATTGTTTGTTTTTATTCCGGTCATATGCTGGCACTAAATAGGTGTTCCAATATCTTTTAGGTATCCTAAATTACTCCAGTGCTACTTTGGATAGATGTTGTTCATATATACAGTGTGCAGTGACGTTTTTCTTTCAAATGGTATCGCTATTTAAACGAAAAAAAAAATCTATATTGGATAAATCTCTTTACCTTATTGGTTTAGTTTGCTAATCCATTGAAGCATCGAATCCGTCGTCAATCAGCGAACGCAGCGTGTACTACATATTTACGCAGTGACTTATAAAATGCATAAATGAATTTTAAAATACCAGGAAGTCGAGAGGAAAAATTAAATGCGATGTATCAATAAATTAAAACGCGTCACAAATGATGTTTGTTGCGGGCGTGATATCAGCGGAATGATCAATTATACTAGACGTAGGCACATCAGCGGAAAACGTATATATGTATGTATTATAATTTATTACAATTACTATTTCCGTCACCAACCCTTTTATGATTCTACTGATGGACGCGGATCTCCACGGAATGAAAAAGTTAAGGCCGTAGATAGGCGTATTAATTATTTCCGTATTGATTTATTTCTATTAAATAAGTGGAATTGAAAGTTCGTTGTCAATTGACATATAACATTTTTAGTTAATTAGAGAAACAATAGTAATACATAGTTAAATAGCTTAACTTTCGTATGAATTTTAGTAGGGTGCGGGACGAATGAGTCTCTACATATTGTAGAGACGGGGCTGGAGAGCGCGAGCTATCGCTTACGCTCACGTGGTACCGGCCTCGCGACTATGTTGGATTGCGG
The DNA here is from genome assembly GCA_018244755.1 of Jemadia pseudognetus. Taxonomy (NCBI): domain Eukaryota; kingdom Metazoa; phylum Arthropoda; class Insecta; order Lepidoptera; family Hesperiidae; genus Jemadia; species Jemadia pseudognetus. Next base: position 1,744 of record DWTO01005292.1, read on the forward strand.
TGTCACACGAGGCCATTCGTCGGTCAAGTGTACCTGTTCCAGCTGCGCTAAGCTCCTGTCGTACCTACTACTATTAACAGGAAAACTTTAATTCGCTATGATAGTAGAGTCGTTAAAATTGTTAGATTTCCACAATTTTTTACACTTTATTGGGGCTGCTTCATTGGTAGAGTGGTAACGAGCGCGACTACTTATTGACAAGTTCTGGGTTCGATTCCCGGGCCAGGTACCTACTATTGAGTTTTTCTAACTTTAAATTTGTAGTAGTAGGGCGGTATCTGGATTTGTGCCCGGGTATATGATAATACACTCATCATTTATTAACAGATGAAACGTTGGAGTATATTACACCCTTCTACCTTTTCATTGATAACAGGCGTGATGTCAATGTATATTTAATAGAGGTAAATAAAATGTTATATATATATGTATGCCTACAGTTAGACAAAATGTTTCTCAGCTATACACATAGAAGCGGACGTGCGGTTAGAGACGAAAAAACTTTTTATATTGTTTTATCCAATATTCCGTTAGCCACACGTTCCTCGCCGCCGGTGCTGAGAAAGCGCTCCTGGCGTGCACTATTTCGACCGTATAAGGCCGGTTCGCGTTAGCAACGCTTTTGCCCGCGGGCATGCGATCCGATCTAGCGATGCAATGGTCGCCGATTTACCACGATCGTGGGAAAGTTCAAAGTTTTTATTCTATTATATATGCAATTATTGTTAAATAATTCACATTTGATAATTAATTTTATTGATGGTGAATTTACGATACGACGTGTGTTTTTATGATTTTTTTATTAGTAAGAATATTATTAAACTAGGTATTTCGCCTAAAAGACATGTTTCGGGTGGAGTATTAATAAAATTAAAACCTAACATCTCGCCTGTAATCCACGAAAAGGTAGAAAGAGGAGTATAGTAGTACACTGCCACGTTTCACCAGTTACGCTACCTCCCACTATGGAGTAGATGGTGAGCCTACTAGTAAAATTAAACAGAATTTTCATCTGAAAATACGTGAAAATAATAGATTATGTTGTATATCTTTATATGTATTAATTATGTATATTTGACAAATGTTTTGTAATTTGGTCTGTTTTTGTTGGATATTTGTCCATAGAAAGCCAAAATACAATTTTTCAATATCCAAAAATATTTTATAGCGAATAGATTTTTCATGATGACCGCTTAATTACTATATACCGGGTTAATGTTTCGTGAAGGAGGCGTATAGATAGGCGTGTTTAGGTTTTCAACTCGAAAATGGGACATTAATCTTTTTGAGCGTAGGGGCATTATAACCCCCACCCCCATGGCCGTCCCCCTCCACACACAACCTGTTTTTTTGGGGGACGAGTTAAAGGTCTAAATAAAAGTTTAAACGCACTTTTATTAAATGTGACGATGTGTTAATTTTCTCATTTGTTTGTGTGAGCGTAAAAGTTTGTTGTTGTTTCAATAGCGATGCAGTAATGTTAGCATCACTTTTCTCTCCTTTTCTCGCTACCGTTCGCCCAGCATTAGGCACTGCAGAATAAACTTGTCTCGGACCATTGCGGCTCTCAAATATCTCTAAACTTTACTTGCTCGTAACCATCGTACGGAAAACTAATTAACACGAGCACCTACTAACGAGCCGAGAAGAAGATAACAAACACGAAATTTAAAACGTGCGTGCATTTACTGTTAAATAATTTCGCAAACAGTAATAAATACGCTTAGATTTGAAATTTCAAATGCATTTGTAATAGCGTTTATGCAATTGAGTAGGTATTTATGCGCTTAAGCCAATCAAAAGATAAACAGTTTTAATTCGACGCGTGCAAGCGTTGCAAGATCGGCCACATCTGGTGATGTCATTGATTACAATACTGTACAATGTGTGTCGTACCGATTCTAATATTGTTCGTTAAATGCCTGTTGAATTTTGTGTGTTCAGCTTTTTTTCGAATGCATATTGTTTTACTGTTTCAACACGTGTGAACTCTGCCGACCCCCACCTTGGCCAGCGTAGCAGTGTAGCTATGCAAACGTAATTCTTCCCGTTTTGGGAATAGACCCATGTCCAACTGTGGGATGATGGAAGGGTGTAGATGATTATATAACTCCTGATGCGTGGAACATCTTTCCAAGTACAACGTTGGTATAATAACAGGCCTAGGTATTTCATTTAATGTTTCACTGATGAGAACTTTGCGATTTTTAACGACTGTTATTTTTTTATTATACCATCACCCCTATTTTAAGGGTAGGCACTAATTGCCAAATATCTCCATGCTTATAGCCTTAGTGTTTCCTCTTATTCGTCACACTCTACATAAATGCTCACTATTTACAACGAATTATATTATTAGTCATCGTTCGAATCACGGCTAAGATGACCTTCACTAGTACCCACATTTCATTGTAACGAAATTTCCTCATAACAATTACTTGGTATTCTCATTGAGTGCATTGAACAATGTGTCCTTTATACTTAATACATCTGTAAACAAACGTGACGAATGTTATACAAGCATATCATGATATGTTCGTATATACCTATGTATATAATTTTTGTTCCACATGTCATTTGCCGTGTTAACATTTCAGATAAAACCTTCATCGTGTTTGAGATTGTACATGCCTCATACCAGTTAGGATGCCATTGACTATTTTATATATGTATATTGTAAGATGTTCCTAAAATATGAAGTTACTGTACGATATTATTCAGCAAGTCATAAAGTTACATTTATTATAAATTCATTAAATTATATTATTTATAATTGTCATGTGTGGCTTATAGAAAATTAGAATCTTTTCTAGCGAAAAAAATGCATGAATTACAGAATTCGTGAATTTTCTCTCTGTATGTAATATTCAGTTACGTTAGTTTAATTTAAAACGTTATTAGTAAAATGCAAAGTTTTATCAATATCATATTATATCACTTATGTTGTCCAAGTAGGCCAAGTACTAGTTGACGAGGATGTCAGAAGTGTCATAAGGAGTTTCTGTAGAGTTCGGTTGCTGGCGTTCGAGTATTTAGGTTACCGCGTTTCATGGTATTTCTGATCGTTTTATAACTCTACATTTCATCTTAAAAAATGGACGCTTTAAATATTTTTAGTGTTAGGAAAATCTTTTATTACCGGATGTTTTTATGCACTTGTATGAATTTGTTCACTTGTATGATTATACAGGTAAAATATATTTTAAGTTTCATGCCTTTTATTAAATTTCATTGCATTTTTATTGAGAACGTTTTCCAATGCTTCGGCAACATGAGACTACATCACGCCTGTAGGTCCCCTGAGGGGTAGGCAAAATAATGCTAATTGCCTATGATGGATAATTTGGATAAACGGTGGTCGGTTTGTAGAGGGCGAGAGTTCAATTCCCGGTTCAATTAATGATGAATAGACATAACTGTTATCGTTCGTTGGATGAGTTTTTATTTATTTTGCAACTGCTTTTTGTTTCGAAATCGTGATAAATTATTATAAAGTTTCAAGGGTATAAAAAACATTATTAATTATGTTTGTACTATGTTATTTGTATTAAAAAAAAATTAAAAGTATTGATAAGTGACACATTTTATTGAGTATGTCGTCACGTCAGGTCCTTTCAAGGTACGCAGAGAGCACCGACCGTTATATATATCTTTATCAAAAGTATATTTATTATTGTTATATATATTATTTTAAATTTAAAAAAAGATCAAGATTAACATATACGTCCCTTATCCGTCCGCTTATAAAATACATATTGCAGTTTCATAAATAAAACATAATAGGCATATTGCAATATGCAGGTAGTAAGTAGCTAGGTGGCGTGTTTGAAATTTTATTGTAAAATTGAATATTTCGAAATGAGCTGTAAATGTTTACTTTGCCAGAATCGATACTTCAGAACTCCATAAATCTTTTGCCATAAAATAGGACACATTTGTATTAAGTTAGTAAAAGATTAGTAAAAAATGTTTTTATAAAAAATAAATCTATTCATACAGCAACGTAAAATTAACTACCGATTGATTTAATCATCTATTAATTGCATTGTTTTATTTTATTTACATTTGCAATGTCGATGAAGATTGCATCGAATACAACATTAACCTGTTATAAAATTGAAATGAAAAAGTTTAAAGAGAATGTCACATTTTAAAAAGTTGACTGCCTCGTTGGTCGTGTTAGTTGCAAGTGCGACTGCCGATCAGGAGGTCCCGGGTTGAAACCCTGGATCGGGCACTGCTGGATTTTTTCAATTTAGATTTTTTAGTAGTGGCTCCGAGTCTGGAAAAGTGTCCGGTTTATGGCAATAGGCTACCACTTATACCATAGTGGGACGTAAACGTAACTGGTGAAACGTGGGAGTGTACTACACTCCTCGCCTACCTCTTCGGAGATAACAGGCGTGATAGTACTTTTGGTTTAAAAAAGGTCCTACTAAACTCAACCACATGGCAACCCTACCATTCACCAGTTATCGCCCGAGAAGCTTGCAACAACAATAACGTTCTTATCAGCCGTATACGCGATTACATAGGTTTTTCATGTAAAGAACTGATGTATTTTTTCATGTTTGGGTATTTGTTTACCTTGAGTCTGGTATTGCTTGAAAGTGACTCTACTTATTTCTATCTTTTTATCATTTCGCTGTTAGAATACAGGAGTCATCTGCGAATGTGAGGGTTAAGATCATAGTCTGCCACGCTGGCCAGTTGCGGGACGGCAGACTTCATACACCTTAGGGAACGATTTGTTTTTCGAGAACTTTAAGGTGTGTATGTTTGTTTCCACGCGATGTTTTGTTCATTACCGTTACAGCAAGTGATATTTAATTTTCAAACGCTCATTTTGTAAAGAGACGCTCGTAAGGTCTGTGACTTGGGTTCCCGGAGGGACAGGTACAATTTTAAACCAGCAGGTTATCACGGCTACGTATTGCTCCCGACTGGTGGTTGAAAATTTTCAATATTATATAGTTTCCATTTTTAGTAGACAATTCATGTTTGAGTATCATCATCATCCGTTAATTGCATTCCGTTGCTGGACGTTATGCCAGCTCTGAAGGGTTATGCCCATAATCCCCACGCTGGGCATGTAGGTTGGGGATCGCAGACATGGATTCTCGCTCAATCTACACTGTACTACTTAAAGGTGCCCAGGGCATGTAACTATATGTAGCATGTAGCCTAGGCAGACCGCGCGATACTGCGATATGCTAGCGTCGGGTTTTGTTCACCTCTTACGATACACAGTATCTTAACACGGGATTAGAACAGTTATCTATTCTTACAATTTTCATCTCATCGTTCAAGTAACAGAGATGCGCGTCGGGGTTGGTAATAGGATTTATAGAAAAATGAGACTAAAATACAGATAGGATTAAAGCTTCTCTGGTTATAAAGGTTCGGTGGTTGTAAATGTCGACGTGTAGCAGCTTCCATTTGGCATCAGGCAGTACACTTATTTATTACTGCGGTGTGAAATAGAAATAACATTTTACGTTCGGAAATAGATGCGGTGGTGTTTTACGCTCATTCGAAACGTAATTTCGTATACGTGATAATATCTTGGGTGATTTTCTCCGATGCTTTCGACGGTTCGGGCGATAGATTAGAGGAGAGATTGCACGCGCCACGACGTTGCGGGCGGTTTTTCCTTAATCATATTACGTGCTCGGTTGTTTCAATGATGTGGCAATGGTGTGATTGGTTATATGCACGTTTGTTGGCTCTACAACAATTTCGCTGGATGTAGAGTTTCTATACGTAAGTACATATAGAACTTCCTGTTTGTTTGCATTAGAGTCCTTGAAATCGCATGTGCTTAATAGCTATGATGTACGAGTGATGTGATAATAGTGCTAATGTGTTTAATAATTAGTTTTTCTATATTTAAGCCATGTGTAAACTTTAGGTTTAATAGGACTGCCGGTACCTTTGTAGTATCATTACAATGGTTTGACTTCAGCGGCCATAATGTGATTAGTTGTTCCTATATAAAAATGAGCTCTATAATATTGTTGTTATATGTAGTCTTTTCAGTTTGTGTTTATAACTCTCTATAATCTACGAGTTATGTCCATAAAAATTGAGTGTACAATATTTTCGCCCAATGTAGAGTCTCTGAGTTTGTATATACATATATATATTGTTTATATCTATGTATCACTGCAACACGACTCTATTCCAGTGGAACTTCTAATTGCTCAGTAACGTTCCGTTTCTCATAATGTGTATAGAGCCGGACAAGCTAAGAATTACCGGGCGCCCGTTGCACACTTCCTTGCATCTGAGCGGCTGTGTTTACTCTGTTACGTTCCGGTTGGCAGGGTGTGGTAAATATGAGCAAACGACATGTTAGCAAATGGACGGATCCGTATTTATTTGCAGTGGTACTGCTACTGCCCAGAGCAGTCTTGCACGATGTTAAATGTAGCTTAATTACGTGTACTCTTTAAAACGAAACCCGTTGAAAAATAGTTGAACACTTAAAACGTAACTCATTGTATGACATGCGTGGTAATAGAATTGCGTTGTTGCAATTAAATTTTAATGATATATTAGAATTTTATTGCAATAAATAAATATTGTTCATGCACTTACCTATTAAATGCTTTTGTGATAATAAAATTTATTCATTTCTTTTTCTGAATATTCTAAAAGTGAAGTATAAACGAGGATTAAATCTGTACACCTCATATTTTCTGTATGTAGTATAAAAATAAGTTTCTATTCATTTGAATTTTGGTTCTATGACAATAATGTAAGAGTTAAGGTTTAGAACTTACTCATCTTACTGGCGAATCTTATGTTTAAGCGAGTCTCAGGATAGCCGCAGGTAACAAACAGCTTTATTATAAATGAATTATGGGCTTTAACTTTCGTGTGTCCAAACAACATCGGCCTAATAAATTTAGCTTCTCGCTTTTATTACATGCATATATAATAGACAAAGTAAAATACTTCAAGCTATGTCCCTTGTAGAATAGGCGGAGAGCATCGAATGCCAAACATCTCTACCCTCACAGATCTGACCTACTTCTTCTACAGAGCTACTTCTACGGGCCTATTTCTACGGGCCTATTTCTACGGGCCTATTTCTACGGGCCTATTTCTACGGGCCTATTTCTACGGTACTTCTCCAAACCTTTTTTTTCTACATTCATGACTCCCTACATACACGCAAAATATATTGTGTCACGTAGCACACGCTATAAATTATCGATTTACCATTTCTACAGTAAACTAGGCATGTCTAGGCGGTATTATCACTGAAGTAGAAGCTTCATATCTAGTTAACCATCCGTTGACGAGTATTAATCGGTAAACTAATTACGGAATCGTTCTCCCTGGCATCCTGCGTTTACGGTTGAAGCGATTCTAGTTCGTGCGGCAATATCTTGTTATAGGTTAGCACTGATCGCTGTTAGATCTGCTGCTAATTGATCACGATAGTCACTTTGATCGCTGATCGTCAACAATGTCTCCATAGTACGCATCGTGTTCAAAATTAGAATTGTGTTAAAGTACACCTATGACTGTCTTATTCAGTACGCAATGTCAGTACATTGACATAAGACAATCATACATACTTCATAAATTAAAATACCATGGCTTTGGCAAAGCATGGCAAAGCATGGCATTTACAAAGCTTTGGTATATTATTAGTATTTATAATCCTTTGAAACACATTTTTTATTATTTTTGCTATACTGGACTGCCTCGTTGGTCAGTGGTTAGCGCAACTGCCTATACAGAGGTCCTGGGTTCAAATCTCGGGTTCACTATTGGGTTTTTTGACTTAGATTTTCTAGTAGTGACTGGAAGTTTGGTTATGTGCCCTGGTGTGTGACAGTAGACTCACCACCTATTACATAGAAACGGCATAGGACGTAAAAGTAACTGGTGGAATGTAGAAGCTTACATCCTCCATCCATCCTCTACCTATCTCTTCGGGGATTACAGGCGTGTTACTTTTTGCTACTACTACGTAAATGGCTACTGCTAATACTACGTAAATGAAACTACAAGTCCGTATGGACTACAACTGTGAAAGCTACGGGGCATATTATTATTTTATTTCAATAACAAAAACATCGACACTGTTTCGACACTCCCACGTGTGGTGTTTCGATAATATTTGCATTCATAATTGTAATTGATTCTCCAATTCTTCAATTATTCCCATAATAATGACGCAGTTGTTGTTTTCCCGTTCGATTTACGCGCGACGTTCGTATCTCGTAAATTCTGCGTCTATAGTTTGTGTCGGTATGTGCTATAAAGCCGATATGATTGATTTGTTGATATTGAAAAGTTTTAATTAAAAAAACAGTTGGCGTCATGCGCATACTATAATTGTCCGTACGTTAATTATAGGAACAAATTTATGGTATTGCCTTATCTGGATAACGGTTTCATTAGTCACATAAATCCAGTTAAGATATATATTATTAATCACAGCTAGCAAAATAATTTATTTATTTTTCTAAAGTCCAGTATAGTAATAACTGATCTTTATGTACCCTCAAAAGAAATGTAATTTATGGTAATAAAAACGATACATTAAACTAAATATTTCTCTCGACCTTTTCAATAGCCGTCTCCAACAGAAATCTGAAGCCAAACATTTATGAATCTCGTCTACTCATCTCTCCTATGATTGACTGTTTTCACATGGAAGAAGATCTAACCCCGATCGTAGGCTAATGATTCGGTGACGTCATCAAATTTCGTCCACACCTAGCCACAATAGCGCTTGCTTGGGAACGTCTGTGGGAAGCGTATGAACAACGCTCGCAGTGTGACAGCGGTGTGGATGTTTTGCAAACATCTCTCGCCGTTCCCAAACACTGTGCCAACCCAATTGTAATCAAGCGCAAAGCCGATTAAACAGTCGCACGTCTCACCGACGACGGCCGGCGGGCGGCAGGTTTATAATACTATGTATTATTATCACACCAAGTTTCCGTAAAACATATCGCTATCCTTATAGACCTGACAAGCTTCTTCTATATTCAACACTTTCTCCATACACACCCACTCTCTCTCTCTCTCTCTCTCACACACACACACACACACACATACACTCACCGGTTTTGGAAAACATCTCACTCCCCC
>DWTO01005293.1:0-10859 GCA_018244755.1 Jemadia pseudognetus
TTTCACCCCTGTAATCCTTGAAGAGGTAGGCAGACGAATGTAGAACACTCCCACGTTTCACCAGTTACGTTTACGTCCCACCATGGAATAGGTGGTGAGTCTATTGCCATATGCCGGACATAAATTCAGACTCCGAACAATGGCTCGGATATAATAGTGATTATATGATCTTAATATTTCATAAATTATATTCCGAATATTTACCATCTAATTACTGATTGACTTATTTATTGCGTTATACTTTTATATAATTTTTTTATATAATATGATGTTCATTGTGTACAAATATTATACATATCTATTTTATATACAAATTTATATATAATGAAGCGGCTTTAGGTCTTTTGAAATAGTTATCAGGTTGGCAACGAAGTGATTTCCGTTCGGTTTTACGAGCATGATATCGTGTAGGTACGTGTAGTTACTCGTAATAGAATGTTCGCGAAAGTTCATCGAAAAGTATAGGAAAATATTTGACTAAGCTATTTTATAGTATAGAAATATATGACAAGAAAAAGCGTACCCTTAACTGACCAGTGAAATTTATTAAACAAAGTTTTACCATGAGATAATTATGTGTAATTTTAGAAATTGCTTTTATCATTGCATCGTTACGTACATACCTTTACGGGGTAGGCACATAACATAAATATAAGCATAAGCAATTTTAAAAGTGTGCTGATTGTTTCATGTTATGTAGAATCAATAACTTATTTAAAAATTTTAAGACATTGACTTTGAATCGATTTATTCTCTAGAATAATTAAGAAGTATGTTTGATGGCAATCTTAAGTCCGTAGTTTGTCCCATACCTAAAAAATGTTTAAATTTAGGAGCGTGGTAATGTTTTTAAAGCAAAGTATGCGACCAATCTGATTAGAGAGAATGAAACTTGCATTCCAAATTCAGTCAATTCCAAATTTAGTCTGTTCAAAATTACTAATCAATAATTTGCCAGCATAGCCAATTTAAGTGAACACAATCTTCAAATACTATGAGTGTGTATTAAAACGTCCCCGATTTTTTATATACTTACGTACCAAAAAGACAAGAATCAATGAATATGAATTGATTCCAACAATCTGTAGACAGACAACACTTGTTATGTGTATTTATATTCGTATATTTATATTACCACCGCCAATTATGTAATATGTCTGAAGTTGTGTGCGTGCAGGCGAGTATGTCACGCATGTACGCAAGTAAGAACCGAGTTAGTGGAAAATGTACTACATATCGTCAAACGTCTTACAACAACATAGGATGAGGAGATGGGGTAGAATAAACTGAAATATGGTACAAGGATATCGCTACCGTCATTGACCTTTCTTTGACATACATTCGACTATCCTTTGACAGTCTTTGATGATCTGCTTTTGTGTATAGAGCTTTCCTAGTTGGGCCCTCCAATCAGTTCCAACCTACCCTTTGAATACCTTAATCAGGCTAAGGATATCCTTCCTATCTCATTAGACGCTTAAAGTTTTTATTGCTAAAGCTTAGCGGAGTTTTAATTTCATCGCTAAAATTTAAAACGACTAAAACTCTGCAGCTTTTAAAGAATGTTGCCGTAATGAAAGTAATTGGACTTTTGATATGGCGTCAGTTCTTCTGTCAAATAAAAACTGTTATAATTTCTCATAATAGCCTTATTTTGCGTAAAAATTAAGAGTTGTATAATTTTAAAATATCTAAATATTAAAATTAGTTACAATAGAGCAGGTTCGGAGATACCAATTACCTACACATATACTTATTATACGTATATACAAACATTTCTCGTTAAAAATATTAAGATGAGCGTTGGCCTCAATGGGTGAATTCTGTATTTTATAAACCTACAGCAAAAGGGGTAGTGTGATACAATATTACAATACTGCATCTGAAGGTTTCAGATTCGATTCATCATCATCATCATCATCAGATAGTTATGATATTTTATCTTTTTTATTTGAGCGTTAACCATTAATATGTATTTTTTAATGTTATGAACATACGGATGTGTACATGTAGAAAATATCAAAGTTAGTAATTGCTATATACATAGCTTGATGAAATGAGATTTTTACAAAATTTAAAAATGAAATAGGCTTAACAACCCCTCATTATCGTATTACAGTAGTGAAGGATAGGTTGCGTGTAATGCCCTTTGCGTGGGTTCATTGTTACACATCCTCAGGGAGCTATGTTGAATAATCTATGAATTTAATAATTCCAGGATATGACCAGCTTATTAAATCATTATCTGTAGATAGATCTGCGGGGAACGTTGCATGTATATTGACCTTGTTCTGTTTATATTAATACATTCAATACCATTATGTCTTATCCCTTTCAATAATGTACATTACTGGTTACACGGTTTCTGGCACCCAAGACCCAATGACGATTTAGCATAATATTTTTGTACGAAGGTTTGTCTAAAGTATCGGTGAATGCAATTGGAAACATGGCAGCCCCAACAATAGATAACGAATCGAAAAAAAACTAATTTAAATATTTTTATTCATCTACTTCAAAATTGACATTTGTAGTCGAAAGCACAGAATTTAATTGTTCAACCTATAAATTGAGTAACTTATACGCCAAAATAGTAAGATAAGTAACATGAATGAATAGAGTAAGTCTTAATAGGCAGTTGATGGATCTACAATTAGGTGTGTATATCCATATGGAATTTTTACATTTGTGAAGAATATTCAGATGGAACACGAAATTATAAGATATAAAGCAAGTCGTAATTAGCAATAGCGATGTAGACGCAAGAATACAAAAACGTATTGAGATTACGGAACAGAATTGCCAATCTGCACTCGGTGTGGAAGGAAAACAACGCCACGGGCCGGAACACAAACAGAGACTTGTACGTGTTTGTTTATTTTCGGTCAGACAATTGAGATGGAGAAAACAACTGGATATAGTTGTTTGAAAACATATTGGTTTATACTGCTGTTGATATTTGTACGGACTGTGCAACCGTTGTTAAATAGCAATGGTTGGGGTCAATTGTATTTGTGTAAGTAGAAATTTTACTGAGATGCGAAATCTATTTCGATTTTGGATTGACTTTTGTGAATTCGTTACGAATACGCTGTTAATAACAGATGGAAGTGCTGTCCACATTGGATACCAAAACAAGTACAGATTTCCAACGCCTACATATACCTGGGTTCGTATAAAATTTAACTGGTAAAAGTTTGACTGCTTCGTTAGTGGTGTTAGTTAGGGTGCTTAGGGTCCTGGGAGAGGACTTAAGTTCAAATCCCATGTTGGGCACAATTGTATTTTTCTAATTTCTAATTTTCTAATTTCTATTTTGTTGTAATGTTTGCGAGTCTAGATATGTACCCGGAATGTGGCAGTAGATTCGTCACCTATTCCATAATGGGACGTACACTTAATTGGTAAAACGTGGGAGTATACTACACTCCACTGCCTACCTCTTTGGGGTTACAGGCGTTATGTTACGTATGAAAATATACTAGCTTGCTTTTATACGCGAGTGACAAAATGACAAGTCACGGTAATTATTTTCGGTTCAGAAGTGATTTTTATCATGTTTTACCAAGAGCCCTTCGCATTTTTAATAATCCATTGCCCGCTTCGGCCGGTAGCCTTAAAATTAATTCACATCAAGTCATTGTTTTTGTTTTGATGACTCGACAAAATAAATAGGCACTTCCATTTTCCCATAGAAGTTCTTTTTTAATGGAAATGAACAACACTCGGCTTGACGTGGTCGCAGGTTACGAGGTCGTTGAGACGGGCGAATTTGGTCCTTAATATAAGGCGATGGTTTCAGCCAACAGCATAGTATTGACTATCAAATTAAGAAGTAAAAGAAAACTGCTGCCTCTCCTACCTTTTCAGGAATTACAGGCGTGATGTTACGTTATTTTCACATCCCCCTGCCTGCCTCTTCGAGAATTACAAGCGTGATGTTACGATATAATATTTGCAAAAATTAGTTTATAAACTATATGATTTAATATGCCTGTGTTTTTAATAGATGTTTTCTCTAGGCTTGTTAGTGCGTTCTCCCTATAAGTCAAACTCTACATAAAATGTCACGAGCACTGCAGCTATGACAATAGAAAAGCCAGTTAACAATTCAGTTCAAAATGCAATGCAGTTCAAAATTTGCAACTTTTAAATTGAGTGACACTTTAATTATTTCTTAATTGAATTTAAACCTATTCAAGGGTTAAATAGCCTTAACTAGTATGCAATGAATTGGAAATTTAAAACCAAGTGAACATCATCATGAAACCAACCTTTTGTCATTCTACTATTAGATACAAGTTTCTTCAAAGAATGAGAAGGGATACAGTCGTAATTGGCCACGCGGGTCAATTGCAGATTGGAATACTTTACACGCCTCAGAGATGTTGCAATAAATTAAAACAAATATATAATAAGTTTTGAATATAATACAGCTGTTATAAACATTCTTAACTCAACGGAGTAATCCAACTCCCCAATCATCTCCTATTCACTGCGCAATCCATCCGCCGATCCAATCCATATGTCTCTCGATATCCACTTTCAATTGCAGACCGTCTCGTATCAGTAACACCAATTTGTATGTAGATTCCTCAACATGTCTACCTTGTGCGTGGGGAAGTATTCAAATGTATTCGTACAATTTTCGTCCTGTATTGTGGTTGTGTTTATAATGCAATTTGAAGTACATCTGTTGTAATCAATTATACGAACAAGTTCTGTGTGTACAGGTGTGTTCGTGTGTGCTTGTGTGTGCGTGTGTGCTTGTGTGCGTATATAAGAGCATGCGCACGACATATATTTGATCATGTTTTACACGATATAATAATAAGTCAATGTAGCACGCTTTTTAAAACTTTTTTCAATGTGTATAAATACGTTTAAAACGGTCTCGTTTTGCATTGTACTCGTACATTTTCAGTTCGTGCATTTAACACACACATATTAAGTGCTCATTAAGTTTCCCGCTTGCTTGTATACTCGTATATTTATCTGTATATTGTATTCACCTTTTGTTCCTATGCGTTTTTATTTCATGAAGTATTCAATTCAAATACTCGTTTACATCTTAATTGTACAATTGGAACGGTCGTTGTGGTTTTCGTTCTTTTACATGGAAGTAAAAGGAATGACATAACAACACGCCTGAATTTCGTCTTGTGTATGGAAACTGTTTGTTGATAAATTGCAATTATGTTCTTCCTAAAGTTCTTTTCAAATGCGGATAGCTATGGCCATTCAGACAGCAGTATCACGATTCGCCTCTGCAGTACATGGATATTTTTAATAAATCTTGAATAGGACTGTATGTGTACAACTATATTAGTAGGACTATATTAATTTACCTGTCAATGCCAATTTGTTTGGTCAGTATAAAGTGTTACTAAGAGTATTATCTGGATCTAATTCATTGGTAACAAGACTGCAGAAATACGACTGGCCCGTTGGTGCACTGCTTAGCGAACTGACTATCGCGCAGGGGGTTGTGGGTTCGATTCCCACCCACAATAAATATTTGTGTTCTGAGTGCAAATAGTTGTTCTCTGTCTGGGTGTAAAAAATATCTATTTAGTTGGTATGTGGTATACACGCCCTCCGGCCAGGTGGGATGACGATCTGCGAAAGGCTCCAGGCAGATATTGAAAGTGCGAGGTGGCGCTCTTTGGGGGAGGCCTATGTCCAGCAGTGGACTGAGATAGGCTGATGATGATGATGATATATTTATTGGACGGTCTCGTATGTCCAGTGCTTACAAGCATTACTACCGATTAAGTTGCCTTGGATTCGAACATTAGTTCGGATACAATTGAATTTTTTTAACTTGATATTTCTAGTAGTGGCTCGGAGTCCGAATTTGTGCCCGGTATATGGTAATAAATTAACTCCTTACCATATAGTTGGACGTAAACGTATCTGGTGAAACCTTTGAGTCTACTACACTCCTCTGCCTACCTCTTTGGGAATTACAGGCGTGATGTTACATATACAATAAAGTACTTGAAACGCACATTGCTGAAATCCTCGACATTTACAAACTGTGCACGACAAAAAATAAATGCAATAAAAAGATTTTCCCACTTATTTCCCAGCGGATACTTCAGAAATGCATTATGAAATGTAACTAGCGCGTCATTTTCATTTTTATTTATTGTTGTTGTAGAAATGTTAAGTTTTAACTGGAAGATATAACAACCGAGGCTGTTGTGGCTGTACTCGATGTATTTGTATTCATGAGTCGCTGGACGCGTGTCACACCGATGTTTACTGTTTGTATTTTACCATGTCCCGATGAGGAGCAGCTTTTATTTTCTTAACCGCAACTGTGTAACGTATCTCATACATTATAAATAGACTAGGTTTTGTTGAGTCACCTCAAGAATTCCCAGAAGTGGGTGGTGCAGGAATAACATTCCGTTTAGGTCATTTTATAATTCTAAATGTTCAATCGACGTTCTGGCAATTACAATAGAAGGTAATGGTTGAATAAAAAATAACCGAGCTACATATATGCTATAAGTTAATAGTAGTAGTTTAAAATTCTGATAGTCGCAGACCTTATTTATTAATTTATTTGAACCAATATAAAATGTGTCATTTGTTTAACTTATCAACTTGTTTAACGGTCGATATTTCTATAAATTTGCGACATTACATCAATTATCCAAGACTACAGTTCTCGATATTACTATTATAAGCTGTCTGGATACCATAATATAAGCTCTGCCTCATTAGTTTCAGATGACCGTGTGTGGATTTAATCCAAAATATTTATAGCTTTAAGTTTCAATAAATTCCCACAAATATCACCGAATTTGTTCATCGAATCATCACTTTGTATATCATTTGTAACAACAGCCACGACTTTGTTTTCATCAACTACGCATCTCAGGGGAGACAGGGGTAGCGAGCACACAGGAACACGAATGATACCAAATTTCCCCAGTTCGTTCCCCGGACAGTATCGCGTGGAAATAATTAGTTTTATTATACAAGTTCTCCGAAGCTATTCCCCGGGTGGGCTGCGCTATAATGTAGTAATATTCCGTTCGAATTTGCTCTCTCTAACTGAAACTGTAGCAAATTCTGCCGCTCGTGCATTAGAACGCTAAGCTAATGGGATACAGCGATAAGAATCTTTAATACTAAGGACATAAAATGTTTACGCTTAAAAGGGATTTTAATTGCAAGGCCTTCGTCGACGTTGAAAAAATTGCGCCGTATGCGCTGTATGCGGTGTATTGTACCAATCCTCCCATATTATTCAAATCTTTTTCGAGGTCGATTAAAAATCAGACTCATCGTTTAACCAGTGAAATTCGTGACGAATTTGGCATTTATTGAAACATTTTCCTTTTTTGTTATCGTTCTTCACCAACATTTCACTTTATATGTTCACATAAAAGTTTGCTGGAATATTCGAGAATTTTCGGGAAATTGTTAATTTGGCACATGCTTTAGTAAGGTAATTGCCGAGAATATCATTATTAAACCCAATTTCCCTATATTAAAAAAGTTGCGAGATTCGGATAACGCTAGAACAGAGAATAATCGTACATTATCATAGGAAGTAGAAGCATTGCGCGATCCATAACTCCCCGGAATCCTTTTATAGTTAACAAATTTTTATCTATATGTTTTCTGCATCTTTGTCCGTATGTAACAATTGTGACGTACGTACAACATTAGATACACATGTATTGGTAAATAAGGAACAGTCAATTTTCTGTTACATAACGTTCCGTTCTCTCCTAGTGTTTCTTCCACACAAGTCTCGTGTTACTTTTAAACTTTGAACTTCATTTTATTGAGTTGCAAAGTTACATTGAACGAATTTTAAAAGTTCTGCATCATTACAATAAAATTGATGTTTCTCAGTATCAGCCACACAACTCTTTAGACACTAAGAACAGTTGCAGATGTGAATTGACTTTTATTGTACCTACGTCTTGTAAAACTTATACGGATACTAGTTTTAAAACAAATAAACGTCATTATCACCATCAATATCATCTAGCTTATCTCAATCCACTGTTGGACATGGGCAATAAATAAATGACAAATAACATGTTATAATTTAATTGTTAATTTTTAACAGCAATATTATTTGTATCGACTTAAAAAACAATGCATATGTACATATGTATGAAGTTTCAATAATAATAAGTTTTCATTCATTTATTCAAATTCAAATATCATTATTTCAAAATTGGTTCATTAGAACACTTTTTATGCGTCAACATGAAACTAACACCGCTTCGGAAAAGGCCTCGCTATGGAGAAGAAGCGGCGAAAGAAACTCCGTATATGACCGTATATGAACTACGTATACTATGAATAATATTCAAACTGTGATTTTGTGTATCTGTAGTGTCGTTTGATACGTGTCCGTTTTAATGTTATTGAAAAGCTGCACATGACAATATAATATTTATATTTTCGACTTGCGTATTTTCAATAGAGCGCGTCAGGAAAGAGTGAGCGGCGAACACGGGGCGCGCGCCGCGGGCAGCGCCAACCTCACACAGTTCGAACCAAACCGAATTTGCAATATTTTCCGCGCGACGCCACATTCCAAGAATCAAATCAAACTCACGCGAAATTCCCTCCCCGGAGAGGGGAAGCTCGTTGAGGACCAAGATTTATCTCTTCACATCTACAAATTGTGTTTGCCGTTTATTGTTGATTTAAAGTTATCAGCCGCGGGTCGCTTGTTGACGCGGCGCACTTGCAACATCTAGATATTGAATTTTGTATAAAATTGAAAAGTGTTTCACTTTAACTCCTACAGCGTTCCACTTACCGTATTGCTTTTTAAGGAAACGAGAAACGCCGTACCCTGTTTGTGTTACATCGCAATGTAAGAAAAGCATCGCATTAAAGTTTCATTTGCTCAGGCTGTAATGCAATAGTCACATATTGCAATGACTTTTGGACTTTACTAAACTTTATTTCAAAATTTTATTTTTATTTAACTGTCTCATAGGTTGAGTGGTTGTAAGCTCGACTATTGACTTAGGTGTCCTTGGTTCAAATCCCGGGTCGGATACTATTGGTTCATTTTTATTAGTATTTCTTGTTACAATTTCTAGTAGTGGCTTAAAGTGTGGATGTGTGCCTGGTGTATGGCAATAGGCTCAACCAGTATTCTATACTGCAACGTAAACGTAACTGGTGAAAGATGGGAGTGCAATACACTCCTCTGCCTAGCCCTTCAGGTATTACAGGTGTGACGTCACGTTAATTGGCTTGGAAATAATAACTAAGAATAAGACAGAATAATAAGACAATATTCGATTTCTACGGATAGAGATGCTTTCTGGCAACTTCGACTGGACCTGGCGTCACGATATGATAATAATTAATTAAAATAGTAAATTAATAAGATCATTAGTCCTTAAGTTCTACATATAAGTTTTTTAACACCTACATATGTACATATATTTTCACTTAACACTGCGTGGTTGTAAGAGTAGGCAGCGATACAAAAACAGTGGATATGCATTACAAAAGCGGAGCTGCTCGCGTTCTAATGAACGGTAATTGTTTAAATCCACAACAATGAGAGTATCACGCTGTGCGCGGTAAATTACAAATTGTAATTAGTTTAGAGAATCTCCTTATAGTGTGGACAGAGGGAGGGAGCGTGTGCGAGGTTCTCGACGTTGTTGGAAAGTTCAGACGTATATTTTCGAATAATGCTCTCTCTTTTTACAAATAGTCCTACGACTATTTCTTTCGTACTTCAGTTTAACTGGCACGTAGCGTGCGAACGTAACATCACGCCTGTAATCCCCGAAGAGGTAGGTAGAGGAATGTAGTACACGTCCATGTTTCACCAGTAACGTTTGGGTCCCGCTATGGAATAGACGGTAAGTCTATTGGCATACACTGGGAACATATCCGGACACCTCGTCAATACTTGAAAATCAAAATTAGAATAATCCAATAATGCCCGACCCGGGATTTGAACCCAAGACCTCTTTCGATGGACAGTCTAACGATGACAGACACGACTAACGATGCAGTTAAAAACTTTTCACTGAAATAACGTTTGACTTGAAAAAACGTTTAACTGGAATTTTGGAAATACTTCTATAGTACACTGTGTTTTTCTCCAATTCTAATAGTGGCAAATTTCTAATGACTTTTTATACACCATTGGCGATTCCTCCGAAAGAAGTTTGCGATTACATAAGCGGATTTTTTTTCATGACCGTATGCCACAATACAAGGTGTTTCAGATCTAAATTGTATGTAACAAAATAGTATAAAATATGAAAAAATTAGTCTTTATAATACTTCGTACACTTTTAAAATAAAACCATTATCACCAAGATTTCTACCGTTCCACTGTCGCACACGAGTCTCCTGCCCAACAAGAGCAAAGCCACAATCTGCCATTCTGACGACATGCTGGTTGGGTGAATACAATTCACCAACCGTCCTTCCACTGTGCGATTCCAGTACAACAATTACCTCTAATGTATTATTACTCTTTACGCTTAGCGCTTGCATTATGCATGGCTTGTAATACATGCATAGATAGAGCACGAAATCCCTCGCCGGTGCACAAAGCGAGCAACACCGCAGCCCGCCGGCGGGATTAGCCGTCATTACACCTGAGCGTCGGGCCGTCGGGTCATAGTGTCACATGTCATGTCGAAAAACATGCCCTGAACGCGGGTAGATCACTCGCACATTCACATGTAGGTTATTTATATATATACGTAATATTACGCTTGTAATTATCGAAGAGGTAGGCAGAAGAATGTAGCACACTCCCTCGTTTATTCACCAATTACTTGTACGTCTCACTATGGATTAGTACAGGTGGTCTAATGCCGTACACCGGGCAC
>DWTO01005294.1:0-10857 GCA_018244755.1 Jemadia pseudognetus
AGAATCAAAGTAAATGATCAGCTCAAAGAATTAAAAAACTGAAGTTGCAGTATTCTGGCCATATGCAACACAGAACCGACAACAGTTGGAATAAACTAGTACTGGACTAAAAGTCGCGGATCGGAAAAAATATTGGAGGATGCCCTGTAACTATTTGGGGTGAGAATCTGCAAAATTCTGCAGGCAGAAGTTGGATGAGGCAAGCAGAGATTGTTTGCTTGTGTTATGAACTAACTTGGTGCAGGCATTGGACATGTTCCAATTAGGTCTCAATGAAATAAATGATAATTGAATGAGATATGCATCAGGTAGTCCAGTAAAATTAGACGGAAAATGTATACTGGATATTTAAATGTAGTTTGCATTATTTGTTGTGGCACTAATATCTACAAATTTCTGCCTCGGCTCTTGAATATAGAAAAGATTACGGCTTAAAGTTGTACTACATAAATATCAATGTGAAGCAAGAGAATATGTCAACTTGCTCTTGGCCGTACCAACATCTCTAAGAGTTAATTTCCGCTGAATATTACATAAGTCTTATTTAGTTCTGATTGGTGTTGTTATTTATTGAGAATATTTTCAGGTTCAAAGTTTCAGGATTTCCACCCACTGTTTTTGTTCTTTTAATCCATAACATTATGGAACGACTACTTGATAGGAATATTTGTTTGTGGTGATCAAGTATCCTAGTCCTATCCTAGTACCGGCAGAAAAAAGTATTGACTTAGGCTTATGTCACTGTCAAATGCTTATGTCAGTGTTAAATTGTGTTATAATGACATATTGAAATAGAATCGCTTCATAATCGATTATTCATTTCAAAAATTTTGTTTTACTTATAACATCGTACATAATAAATGTTTTCATTAAATACATAATTCTTTTTTAGCCAACTTGGGATTATTGGTGAAGGAGCATGACCTTGTGTGGGGATGAAAATGAATTATTATAAAATTAGTTACATAAGTAGAAAATTGTTACTTAACAGCGATTGAGCATATGAACAAATTATTATTTATTAAATTATTTATTTTAGTTTATTTCGTCTTTTTTTAATACCTGTTGTTACACACAACCCAGAAAACTGGATTTGGGAGCGAATTGAATATCAGTTACAGGTGGTTATATTTATTAACCTATTAATTTGAATGCCTCCTAAGGTAGTGTGTTTGTCTTAAGGTTTAATCATCTTCATCATCATCAGCTCATCACAACCCAGCGCTGTTCACAAGCCTCCCCTGAGGAATGAGAGAGGGTCAAGTCTGTTTAAAGCACTCCCACAACTGACATGATTGTAAATAGCATTACCCTTATCATATCAACACATTTCTATGATTCCTCTGTTGAAAATATGAAGGATAACGTAAGTCCTTAGTCTCCTGCGCTGGCCTAATGCTGGGTGGGTGGTACATATTTTTTAATTAAGTAATTATCAATCAGCAGATATCTAATGCTTGGAAATAAAATAATAATAAAATACTGCAAACTTTTTCGTAGTTTTAGCAATCTATAAAATGTGTATAAATATTTCCATTACGTTAATAAACAACTTCTCAGATCGCTAATGATTTTGCTTTTTCAAATTTATTTGCAAAATAAACCTCAATTTCGTATTCGTAAAAAGATCAGTATTAAACAAGTAGGTATTATGTGGCAGATGATGGAAGATTATTTTAAGGTAATGCAATGAACGTAACATCTTCCGAAGAGGCAGACAGAGGAGTGTAGTAGGTACACTTCTCCGTAACTTTCTCTAAAGTATGTGAAATATTCCAGACAAAACTTGCCTAGCGCGCAAAACTATTGATTTGAACTTCAAAAGGCTTTTGATGATGATGATGATCATTAGAATTGTAATAATACATCTTTATTACAATGTATGTACAGTCGTAATTGGCGTACCAGTTAATTGTCATTATTTTAATTAGGTACTGCACAATAAAACCGGATTTCAAATTTAAAAAAGTTGAAGGCTTTCAAGATTTTATCATAGGTACCTACTTACGTAAATAAATTGTTCTAATGAAACATTTCGCCTGATTTCTGTACCATTTGTATTCATTCCCGGTGTTTTGTATGACCAGATAACCCAAATAGAACAAGGAGAATATCGTATACGTCTCGTTTGTTCAAAGAAACGAATGCAATGTTTATCCCGTTGTATGTTCAAAATATGTTCGAACTTCAAATAATAAAAATTAGGCAGCTATTTTTGGCAGCATTGTAGGTGGCACGAGAAGCTGTGTTCTACGATTCCAAACTCGCATGTCCAGCGTGGGGATTATGGGCGAAGCCCCCCCCCCCTCCCCAGGACAGGCCTATGTCCAGCTATGGACTGAAATAGGCTGATGACAATGTTGAAGATTTATGTGGGATATTGCATGGGAAGCGTTTTCCAATGTTACTAAGTTCATAGTGTGTTTTTTCATTATACTTCCGGTAAAGATTTCTTCTCTTTGAGCAAATACGATAACATATACTATCATATAGGTACATTTTAGATATTTGCCTACACATAAATATACACATACAATGCAATTTTATTGTCTAACTCAAGAAGAGTTAAACAAGGACATTTAGTAAGATGTATCGAGCTAAGATAAAATTTGTAAGTATGTGATAGTGTCGAGTAGGAAATCATAGTTGAAGGCGGAGTTGACTAGCGAGCCAAGACACGCCCACAGGCGTATGCGCATGATACAGAATGATTCTAGGGTTGTCAAACTTTTCGACAGACTTTTGTTTTAAATTTTCACTAGCACTACTGTAAACAATGAAAACAAACATACAAATAAGGCTAAAATTAGTGTCATCTTAATTAAGGATGCACTCGACAGTATCGTAAGTAATGGTTAGAGTCACAGTTAAACAGTGTGCGATAGGTTACAACCAAAAAGGATTAGGAGATTGTAATAAATTCACTTTAATAGTAAACACTGAAGGCCAAAAAGCAATACTCTAAGTTATTGATATTAAGAGACTGAAAAATGGCGGCTTTCTTACTTGAAATGATCTTAGAATTTGGAACAATGTATTCTGGACTCTTGTCGACGTCGCTCGATGGATTACGTCGACGCAGAAAAAAATATCTACGCTTAATATACAAGTGTTTTAAGAAAATACATATAATTATTTGATGCTATGATTGTCTAGCGTATATTTAACATATTTACTACTCTATTTACGTTTCGTTTTTCAGGTCGAATTACTTATTGTCTTGAAAAAAGTGTATAACGTAGTATCACGTCTGTATATCTCCGAAGCGGTAGGCACAGTGCAGTACAGTCCCAAGTTTTACCACTTTCGTTTACGTCCCACCATGGCCTAGGTAGTGAGCCTATTGCCATACACTGGACGCTAACCAGATTCCGAGCTGCTACTAGAAATTTGAAACTTTAAATCTAAAATGTCGATCAGCAAGAGAGTACAAGAGAGTAGGTATGTATGTACAAATAGAACTCATTTATTTCATCGAGATCGTATAACAAAACGGATTTTCATTCAATTCCACTTAGATTATGCCACGTTACAGACAAACCCTAGTCTCGGTGTATTGCTCGGCAACTAATTATAGTATTTCCAAAAATACCCGTCACTCAAGTAACTAAATACTGCATAATCCTCGCGACATTTCACACTGAACAAGTGATTTATGGGCCGAGAGTTCTGCGCTCCGTTACCTCGCTAAAATCGTTACGACACTCACAATTAGTTAATTCTTAACGTAAACATGTAACTATTATGTCTGTGCTATGCGCACACACATTGTATTTTTGGAAAGTTTGTTATTATTATTTCCATGGTACACCCACGTCAGGTATAGTACAGATTACCATCTGTATACCATACCTACTTGTGTATCAGCCGAGTCTCTGTCTCCTAAGAACTATAAGATGAGTAAGTTGTACAAACATTTGATTCTATTTTAATGTATGAATATAATAGGATTAGTTGAAGTTTAGCAAGTACAGTACTTTAACTACATTAATTCTCCTTAGGCTTCCTCTATAGGGTTTGTGCCCAACATCCCCAGGCTATGCATACGTATGTAGTCGGGTTTTAACTATGCCGTTAACATAAGCCCTGTTTTTCCTCGAAGGGATAATCAGATCAGTGTAATACACTCCCACGATTCACTAGTTACGTATGTTACATGCTACTATGGAATAGGGGACAAACCAAACCATACATCGGACACAAATCTAACATTGACGACAATCGGAATCGAAATGGAGAATGCGTAGTCTTCTTTGGCCGCGTGGATCTTCCTTTGCTCCAGGGTTCTATTCCATAACAGCCGTTAAACTTATTCGGAGTTCTCAACATCAGATGGCACAAATCTAATAGACATGTTAATATTTTAATGATCTGACTTATATTTGAACAGTTGAGTACCCAGATAATAAATGGCGCAGTATGATCTAGGGTCGCTTGTTGCGCAGCGGTCACCAGCGGAGCTTAACAATGGGGTTCAGTTATATTACCTAATAATAAATATGATGTTAAAAACAGGACAGCACGTAATTAAAAAATCAACAAACTGTGATAGATTAAATGTATTTAATATAATATTAAAATATCAGTGAGCAATTTTTATTAATACATAATGTACAGTGACAATTAAACTAATTATTATTGTTACCTATTATAACATCACGCCATGTCCCCCACGGGGTGTACAGATAGCACCGATTGTCAAATATCTATCGCTACAGATGACGTGTTTCTTCTACGCTCATTTGTACAATACAGTAATAAATATTAATAATTTAAAACATAATATGTGTAAGAATTAGCGATAAATAGTTACAAGAAAAAAGGTTTTCAGTGTTCAATTGATACACATTGAACAATGGTCACTTGGTACTATCACGTGTGCCAATGAAATAAATGAAAATATTCTTTTACTAAATTCTTGCCAATTCTATAAATTTTTATCACACTGCTTTTTAATATTTATTTTGGCATTCGAATCAATTTGTGCTATTAAACAGCATTTGTGTTCTCATATTATATCCGATTATTAAACAAATCGAAGCCTTCATTTAGTATACTTACAATAAGTAAGTACTTACCTACTTACAGTTCAAGGATATGCATCGATATTAATTACACACTTACCTACATATTGCAATTTGACTGTATGTGGTATAAATTTGAATAAATATATATATTAATAATTATTCAATAGTCTTGTGGTAAACATAGTTTTTCTAGTCCTGACAAATTTACACATTGCTAGCAACTTCCAGATATTACATCCAAAGAAATTTCTACCTATGATTGTACAGTTTCATACCGACACACACATAACGTGTTACAGACGCGCTAGTCCAAGCGCTGAGAGGGCTGCCCCTAGTACGTTGCACGTTCGTAATGAGATCAAAAACGAGCGTCAAATCAAACACTCCTTGGATATTGCGATACTTTACTCCATGTGCTCTGTATCAAGTGTCTCACTCGCAACAATGTATGACCATATAAATCTGTCTCTGTCACACTTCATGTATGAAACTTGATTGCAAAAATCCGGCACTCCGCACTCTACTATACATATTTATAAATGTAGCAATTTACAATATCGTCAATTTCTAAGTTTGTTCTTGGGTTCTTACAACTAATACATCTGTCCCTGTAAATATTTAATTAATATATTGATATTTATTATTTAGCTGCAATATTGTGGCTAATAATAATAATGTTTAATTATTGACTGAACCCCTTAATATCATCGTGTGTTTTATCGTTCTGCTGCTGAACACGAGTCTCCTCTCAGTATGAGAAGGACTAAGGGTTGTATAATAGACTTTGAAAATTTAATACTACCAAATATTAGGTAATACATAGCTCCTATAATAAATATCCTGCCATTCATCTGTCGATCCCGAGTAAGTTCGTATTAATTGAAACGCCAATCAAACTTATGTTACTTGTTGTTGGCTCACTGCATCCGAACACCTAAATTAATTAATCCCCAGAATGAAACTACCAAATTTTATAAAGAGTTTACTGTATGGTCTATAACTCTGTATTTAGTGCCAACATTTTACAAAAATACATATTTCCATTTGTTTGTAAATCTGTATTTAGATTAAAAATTTAATCAAAACGTTTATATTTATAAGTATTTAACTCTGTATTTATTGACGATCTTGTCTATGTCGCAAAGCGAAGAATTGGAGTAAGATATGCAAACACATAGGTACTTCGGATTGTACAAAATTACATATATGTACGTTTTAAATATTAAATATCGTTTTCTATCATCGAGATCGACTTTACAGATCTCTAGAATATTCTCTGGGGCGTGTGAACTTTGTAAGTCCTTTCTTGACCAGTGTAGACTTCTACGGTCTTAACCTTTATGCTGAAAGGAAATTCGTACACGACATTGGATCGCTACAATGGTCGATAACAACACATAACGTAAAATTTATTTACAATTGAGCATAAAGAACAATTCGTTAACGCTCACTCGCGTTTCGAAATTTAAAATTTATTCCAACTATCCTCCGTTACAACTCTCGACGTGACGTCATCATTAAAATACCTATAGTCAATATCTAAATTCATTAGCATCACGGACTGTCCTTCGTAGACAGGGCCTGCACTATACACCTCAATCGAGCCAAGCTGTTGAGACCGCATCCAGTATTGTCATCTGGAAAAGAATATAAGTTAGAACAAATGCGCATTTTCTTACTTTGAGTGTAGTGGTATGACCGTGTAAACTGCCGTGGCTGGATTATAACGATAACGATTGTTAAAATTTGTTTCCAAAGCTTTTTCGCGATCCTCCAAATTACTGAGTTTATTAATTATAGAGTTTATTAATAATTATAGAGATTATTAATTATAGAGTTTAATAATAATTATAGAGTTTATTAATTATAGAGTTTATTAATAATTATAGAGTTTATAAATTATAGAGTTTATTAATTATAGAGTTTATTAATTATAGAGTTTATTAATTATAGAGTTTATTAATAATAATAGAGTTTATTAATTATAGAGTTTATTAATAATTATAGAGTTTATTAATTATAGAGTTTATTAATAATTATAGAGTTTATTAATTATAGAGTTTATTAATAATTATAGGGTTTATTAATTTACATTATCGTATATCTATGCAAGCTGTAAAGGGTGCTGGCATAATGAACTGCCCAGGGTTAACCTAACTCATTCAACTCTCACTTACAATCTGTCAGAACTGTCATTATTAACCTTACCATTTAAAAATGGTCGTTCTTTCTCCAGCTTAGAATCTCGAACTTCACAGTGGTTTCTGGTCGCGGCTGGCTCCACATAGCCCTTGCAGCTTTCTGATTCCAACTGTGACAAAATAATACTCAATTAAATATATCGAACAGGGGAATAGATCGGTTCTCCACTTGGTGGGCTGATAACATTAAGCATACAGCTGGGTTCAGGAGTTATCATCGGGCTCAGGATCGGCTGCAGCAGTGCAGTTATGAAGACTGATGGACGGATGGATGGACTTTCAGCTCGGCACATATGATGTATGGATGTATCAACAAAAATATCTTAGTGTGTTCTTGGATTCCTATCCTAGCATGCTCCTTAGACTACCTCAAGTTAATACACGTACGGGGTTACACACCAACTAAAAACTATTTAGATTTTTGTGCGGTTGATATTAATGTATTGTGTATTTCCAATGTGTCTTTAGTTTTATAGCCATCCTGAGTTTTGTTGAGAGAGAATACTTTTGCGTTAAGCCTAAATTTGTTTCTAGCTTAACATAACATAAATCACGCTAGTGTTTCCTCGAAGGGATAGGCAGATGAGTGTACAGTTCCACGTTTCACCAGTTAGATATGGTATCGGTACATCTCACCATGAAATAGGGGGTGGAGGATATGAGTGTTAACACTCATGCTACTACTGAGAATTTTAAATTAGAAAATCCAAATAATATTTTGCTCAACTCGGGAATCGAACCCAGGAGCTCTTGATCAGCAGTCGCGCATCTAACCACTAGACAAATGAAGAATAAATATAAGAATTAATATTGTACAATCAATAGATTAATCATTGTTACAATCTACACGTGTATTTCTTGTTTTTATTAAAATCTACTTTGTATCAGATAAAGAATAAATTTAAATGTGAATATAGTACAATCAACAGATATATCGATTAATCATTGTTGCCGATGATATCTGTACTTTTGTTTTTATTCAAATCTATTTCCCGCGGGCCGCGGCCGCACCGTCTCCGCGACACGGCCGCTGTCGCACGTTAAATCGCAATCAGTCGCCGTCCGCGCATTATTTATCGCTACGCGCGCTCAGAAATAGAACGACGCGCGCGCGACGTTCGCATTGGGTTAGTTTAATTGCTAACATCTAATGAACATTATTTTAGGTACAATATTTGTATATCTGCACTCAAGGTATTTTCGCGTGTTTAATTTGAGTGTTTTCGTTGCGATCGTACACATGTGTCCCTGTTAAAATAATTGTAATTAATGCATTAAATAATTGTTTGCGACTGTACCGT
Organism: Jemadia pseudognetus; assembly: GCA_018244755.1. Lineage (NCBI taxonomy): Eukaryota > Metazoa > Arthropoda > Insecta > Lepidoptera > Hesperiidae > Jemadia > Jemadia pseudognetus. Next base: position 8,530 of record DWTO01005294.1, read on the forward strand.
GTGCTCTATTTATAATTCTGTATGTAATAAAGTATTTCTGTTTGTGACTGTACAACGTGCTTTTTTAACAATTTTAATTTACACGAGTAAATTTTTTTGTTTGCTATGGTATTGAGCGCCCCGCTAGTCTAGTGGTAGCAAGCCAGATTAGTGTTCGGGAGGTCCTGGGTTCAATTCTCGGGTCAATTACTATTAAGTAGCTTTTTGTATTTTAGTATTGCCTCGTTGGTCATGTTGTTTGTAAGTGCGACTGACGATAAGAAGGTCCTGGGTTCCATACCCGGGTCGGGTACTGTATAATAGGCTCACCACCTATTCCATTGTGGGACGTAAACGTAACTGGAAAGCGTGGGAGTGTTCTACAGTTCTCTGCCTACCTCTTCGGGGATAACAGGCGTGATGTTACGTTTACATTTGTATTTCAGTATTTATAGTTAAGATTTCCAGTACTATTATCGTCAATCTCATGTGCTTCCACTGTCCGTAATACATCTAGTGTGTAATCTCTGTCAACTCCCTCTCCCCCTCCTTCCTCTCTCTGTAAAATCTATACTCCGTACCCCGAGCTGATTTTAATCGCTGGTATTCATCAAAGCCCGCAGCGAGTACGTACCAAAGACATGTTCATAAACTATGAAACGCCCGGGATTTTCTTCGAGACAATAACATATTACATTGTACCTATGTAACACAAGCTCTTAGTTTATGTAAAATACATGTATACATGTAATACAAGAGCCTACACTACCACTAGCCTACACTACACTACCAGGGTTTACGCAGAGGAGTGCAGTATCTACACTATCACGATTCATATGTAACTTTTAAGTATCATCATAGAATAGGTCGTGAGCATACATGTAGGTACATCGTGCACTAAATCGAACTCCGAGCTACTACTAGAAAATATAACTAGAAAATCTAAGCTAGAAAAATCCATTAGTATTCGACGGGATTCGAAGCCAGAACCACTCGTTCAGCAGCAGTGGTGAATTTACACATTTGCCGCAAGCAGTTGTTGCGGCAGCTGTTAAAATTTTGCCGGTCATGTCGACCTCTTCAATTAGATACCCTAGTTCTGTCATATTAATTACAATTTTTCAAATCATGAAATTGTAACTATATGATGTATCGTCCTAATTGCATCACTTTATTCCCTTAATGACTAGGTACTATTGTGAACTAAGGGAGCGAGGGTCAACTGTCCGTTCCAAGATTATGCTAATATTAATAATATTGCTTATATTAAGTTGTAAAACTTACAACCGAACGACTTAGTAAAGTTTGCGCTTACCGTTTACGACAAAACGCGACCACGAATTGTAAAAAAATCTATAAGTACTGAAACACATTCTGTGTTGAATTATTTGTTTAGAGCTAACAAATTTAAGGTATAAATATGAATTTTCTGATTTTTGTAAAGCTGTTTTACTGACTTATTGTGGCCCTAAGCTTGCCTTTCCCCTAAAATTTACTGCCTTAGGCGCCACCCCACTCAACCTATGGATAAATTCGCCAGTAGTCAGTAGTTGCGCTTGCACGCAATAAACCAACGATGCAATCAAAGTCGGACCCAATCAGAATTTAATCGTATTTTGTAAGAAAACATGATACAGTAACTTTATCATATCATATATTTATATAGGAACTGTATATATTGATATAGACGAATAGACATCGAGAATCCCTTCAACATTACAGATCGCAGTTTCATGGGTAAACATTAAACTGCTACTCGTGTATCGGAACTAGAAAACGTACAAAACTAAAGCTATATTTGTAGATACGAGAACTCTCGTATCTCATTTGAATCACACAACGATTCCCGGTAAAGTGAAACAGATAAATTATGTTCTGTAGCATTATTTAGTATAATAATAGTAATGTTATTAGTGCTACGGAACAACACGCATACAGCCATCTGAGCAGGACGAAGCGTTACGCTAAATTGTTTCTGCTTCAGACTGCGACAGAGGGCAACTTCCCGTTGGCGTTCATTTTTCCCGATTTCTACAAGTTGGAACTATTCGACACAAGATTGAAAAGTCTAGGCAACCGCTCTACAATCTAGACCGCATTTCGCTTTTATAGCTTATTGCGAATTAGAACATTACAAATTAGGGAGAAACTGTATTTCGGTTACAAAACAGATCATACAAGCCCATACAATAGGTATATTTATATTACAAATAATTATGTTTTTTGAATCTTTGAATATTATATTCTTTGTCATTTTTTTCTTTTTATTTCTTGACTTTAAATATGAGTAAAAAAACTGTTTAAGTAATAAGCATGATCATTCGTTCTGTCGCACGGCGATACGCCGCC